>CM062820.1:420181593-420392072 GCA_031772625.1 Pinus tabuliformis | reverse complement strand
TGGGTTTTCATTTCGGTTTATTATGGCTAAGGAAATGGCAAAGGCATTGGAAAAAGAATTGAAAAAAAGAGACATTAATTGGAATTTTATTTATGAAAATAATGAAAAATAGGAGAAAAGGAAGGTGAAAGGTCAAAAAATTGCATGTGAGGAGGAAATTCAAAAAATTAGAGGAAATTGAAGAAAATAGAGGCCCTAATAATAAAAATACTTCTGAGGATTAGTTCACTGTTGAGAATGCAATAAGATGATGGAGCTTAGTGGAAAGGAGTCATCTTCACTAAGTGGGCCCGCAGGCTATTTTTGGCGCAAAGTCTATTTTTAGACATATGGATCATGGTCTATGAGTTGTAGGATGCTATTTGTGGATGATTGGTCATGTTGGTAAAAATAGATGGACTTCTATTTTTAGACATATGGGCAGTTTCTATTTTAGACTACCAGTCTAAATATAGAACAGTTGAATATTATTAGCTCTTAATAATATTTGGACTATAAACATTATCTTATCCTCTTGGAGCACTTCAGTTCGAGCTACATATGTGGCACATGCAACTGTCAGAAGGAAATACACTTTTCTTATGAGTCAGTTGAGCTATTGCATGGTGGACTTCAGTTAGAACTCAAGTGGTTGAGTTTTGGTGGAGTTGATGGAGTTGTGTTCAGTTTGACTTGGTTAAACTAGTTGTATTAGTCTAACTGCAGAATACACTAGTGATGAGTGATGTGAATTAATTGTTAAATTAATTCACTAATTATTAACTCATAAAGCAACTAAAGAATACATCAGTTAATTCAGTGCATGGACAATTTAGTGGAGACATGTGTTAGAGGTAAGTGAAAGGGCAAGACAGATGTCAGTTGTGACTATAGCTGTGCATGAGATCTTGCACAATCAATAGATTGAGTAATGCCAATGAGGATTGCGTGGTTTAGCCAAGGAAATACGAGTTTGCTTCAGCCATTCATCATTATTTCTTGCAGGATTGCACAGTGGAGGCAGGCAAATAGTGGAGAAGATTTGAGGCTTCAGATCTAAGCTAGTTTGTGTGTAACAGGTGGAGATAGTACTAGTACTTGTGAGGAGTATTGTACTATGTATTGTTACATGTTCTCAATCAATATAATATACAGATAGTGTGGGGTTTTCAGTTGTATGCTTTCCCCGAGTTACATACTGTGTTAATGTGCGCATGCGATTGATGTTTCATTGCTTTTAATGCTGCTAAATTGATGATCAACTTAGAGGAGGTTATGTATTATGCATGTATTCCGCAATAGTGTATAATCGGATAATCTCTGTGAATAAGTGATTAATTATTCAAAATTTCTACATGGTATCAGAGTTGTTGATCATCAGATCTATTATTCAGAAAGTGTTTACATTTTATTTCTTCAGGCAGAGTCTATAATTGGGCCAAGTAGCCTCTGGATTCATCCTTCTTTTGGAAGGTGAGATATCCGTGAATTCCCATACAATCAATCTCTATACGAAAAATACTTTGTTCTCACGAATTTTAGTTCAGAAGCGATTGAGTTTTGAGCTGGTGGAATTCGAATTTGCAGCAGTGTTTTCTTGGTGTCAAAGTTGAAATGTCTTTCAACGGATTGCGATTGGAGTATGCTCTTAAAGGAAGCTCAAATTATATTGCATGGAAAGACAGGATGGAGGCGGTTTTAGATGACAATGGGCTGAAGGAGTTCATAGAGGCTGAGGTCCCAAAGCCTATTGATGCTGCTCACGTTGAGGTTTGGCAAAAGAAGACAGCAAAGTGTCGAAGGATTCTGTTGGAGGGCGTGAAGGATCACATTGTATCTAGCTTGCATGGAAAGGCTTCTCCATACTTGATGTGGAAAGCGTTGACAAATTTATTGCAAAGCAAGAGCGACTAGAGGAAGTTGGCGCTCAAGGATAAACTCAAAACATTAAGTGTGAGAATGGAGACAGTATGCCGAGTATCTCACAAAGTTCACCCAATGCCGGGATGAGCTAGGAAGTGTGGGGGTGGCTGTCGATGATGAGGACTTGGTGAGCTTGGATCTCCTTGGTCTTCCAAAGAGTTGGCATTCCTATCAGGACTCTATCAATGGTCGGGAGAAATTGCCAGGATGGGAGAGACTTTGGTCAGATCTTGTGCAGGAGGAGATCAGGCGGAATACCAGGACGATCTTCATCAAAGGCACCTAATGAAGAAAATTGCACTTTGGCTGCCAAAGCAAAGAAGGGGAAGGAGAAGGGTTCTCTTTCCGAATCTAGTTCTTCCAATGATGGGGAAGAAGGTTGACAAATCGAAAGTGCGATGCTTTCGTTGTCATGAGGTGGGCCATTACTTGCAAATTGTCCACGAAGGAAATCCAAGAAGGGATCTGGGAAGGATCTGAAGGTGAGGCACTTGCTTCACAGTTTGATTTGGATTTCACACTCTTCGCATGCATGGTTTCATCCATGGTGGGAAGTGGTTGGTTTCTTGACAGTGGAGCTTCTTTCCACATGACCAGTGACAAGAGTTTGTTCAGTACTTTGGAGGAGAAAGATCTCCAGATACTCATAGCGATGGGTAATGATGAGAAGTATAGTGTCTTAGGTGTAGGCACGGTTATTTTTCAGAGGGAGCATGGAGCTCGCCTTACCTTGACTGATGTCAAGTATGTACCAGGACTGGAGAGAAACTTGGTGTCGATCACGATGCTGGAAGATAGAGGCTATGATGTAGTCTTCAGTAAGGGAAAGGTTTTCCTTGGACACATCATCACTAGACAGGTGAAGCAGATTGGTTCACAGGTCAAGAACTTGTATGCTCTTGAGGTTCAAGATGCATGCAAAGCCTTGAGCAGTGAGGCAACTAATGGAGACTTGGTGGTTGAGAGGGAGCGTATATTACCTCTCAACATGCAGAGCCAGAAGAAGTCTCAGACGATTGTGGAGGAGCCACGATTGGTGCAGCAGCTTCAGGAGGTTATGGAGTAGCCACAACAAGGGAAGCTGAGAGGAGATCGAGTAGAGACATCTACTCATGTAGAGACCTCCAGTAGGGGGAAACTTCAAGCCAGGTGGGCTGAGGGATCACATGCAGCCATACCTCCAAGAAGGAGGTGGGGCGATATAGAGTGATCGTCCCAAGGAGGAGGGGCAGGATCCTTGAGGTACCCAACCTCTTGGATGAGACCTTGCTACGGTAGCCCCGATGTGGAGTAGTAGGAACTGGCTGATTGGGTAGAGACAAATGCGGATGGAGCAGCAGAGAGAGCGACAATGTAGGGAATCCCAGGACAACGCATAGCTAGCAGGCTGCAGCAATGCAAGAGGCACAAGTGTTTTGCACAGTGCTAGGTGGCAAAGAGAAGTGTGCAATGGTGCGAGATGCATGGAGATGTTGCAGTAGCACAGATGTTAGAGAGGGAGCACTTGTTAGCAGCAGGTAGAGCTTCAGCATCAGAGTATGTTCCTAGCCCAACGGAGTGGTCAGTTGGGAGTGTTTTTGTTCCAAGTGTTGTTGGAGCAAGTGGACCGGGCAAATGTGTTGCATGCAGAACATTCCAGAGTTGCATGATAGGGGTTGCAGATAATCCATATCTTGTTGAGAGGGAGTGTTGAGAATGCAACAAGATGATGGAGCTTAGTGGAAAGGAGTCGCCTTCACTAAGTGGGCCCGCAGGCTATTTTTGGCGCAAAGTCTATTTTTAGATTATGTCTATTTTTAGACATATGGATCATGGTCTATGAGTTGCAGGATGCTATTTGTGGATGATTGGTCATGTTGGTAAAAATAGATGGAATTCTATTTTTAGACATATGGGCGGTTTCTATTTTTAGACTGCCAGTCTAAATATAGAACAGTCGAATATTATTAGCTCTTAATAATATTTGGACTATAAACATTATCTTATCCTCTTGGAGCACTTCAGTTCGAGCTACGGATGTGGCACATGCAACTGTCAGAAGGAAATACGCTTTTCTTATGAGTCAGTTGAGCTATTGCATGGTGGACTTCAGTTAGAACTCAAGTGGTTGAGTTTTGGTGGAGTTGATTGAGTTGTGTTTCAGTTTGACTTGGTTAAACTAGTTGTATTTAGTCTAACTGCAGAATACACTAGTGATGAGTGATGTGAATTAATTGTTAAATTAATTCACTAATTATTAACTCATAAAGCAACTAAAGAATACATCAGTTAACTCAGTGCATGGACAATTCAGTGGAGACAAGTGTTAGAGGTAAGTGAAAGGAAAGACAGCTATCAGTTGTGACTATAGTTGTGCATGAGATCTTGCACAATCAATGGATTGAGTAATGCCAATGAGGATTGCGTGGTTCAGCCAAGGAAATATGAGTTTGCTTTAGCCATTCATCATTATTCTCTTGCAGGATTGCGCAGTGGAGGCAGGCAAACAGTGGAGAAGATTTGAGGCTTCAGATTTGAGCTAGTTTGTGTGTAACAGGTGGAGATAGTATGAGTACTTGTGAGGAGTATTGTACTATGTATTGTTACATGTTCTCAATCAATATAATATACAGATATTGTGGGGTTTTCAACTGTATGCTTTCCCCGGGTTACATACTGTGTTAATGTGCGCATGCGATTGATGTTTCATTGTTTTTAATGCTACTAAATTGATGATCAACGTAGAGGAGGTTATGTATTATGCATGTATTCCGCAATAGTGTATAATCGGGATAATCTCTGTGAATAAGTGATTAGTTATTCAAAATTTCTGCATTCACAACTTTTTTTAGTTAACCTTTTGTCAGTTTTAGCTTGTAGCTCTCTATATTCTCTCATACTCTTGAACACTTAGATCATTCTTGGAGCACTCTAGCATTAGAGAAAGGAAGGAAAGAAAGGACAAGAAAGCGAAGGAAAGCAAGGATCAAGCAAGGAAATTTTGGATCAAGAAGCTTCAACAGGAATACTTGCAGGCAACAGGTTGCATGTGTGAGTTCCTAGCTAGTATGTGAATGCATGGTACATGCATGTATGTATTTGGTTCTCTTACTATCATTGACATGGAATTTTCCAGGTGCAAACATGGTTTCATCCTTGCCTTTCCATTTTCGGATAGCCATGGTGTGATGGTTCTTTCATTTGGTAGAGCTTTGGATTGTTGGATGGTTTTGGAACCGGTGAGGTGGTCTTAGGAAAATTCCCAAGGGGCTAGGAATCCCTTGAGCAGTTTTGGCAGGATTACAGTAAAACCGTAGGGTGGAGATGAGAAAATTCCTCAAGGCATTGGTGAAGAAATATAGAGGCATCCAAGCTTGTTTGGGCCTAGGAATCTTTGACCAGTGTTGGTAGGATTGTGGTAAAGCCTAGTAGTGTATGTTCTTGTTTGGGCCTAGGAATCCCTTGACTGGTGTTGGTGGGATTGCGGTAAATCCTATTTGTGTGGGCACTTGTTTTGGGCCTAGAAGTCCCTTGACCGGTTTTGGTAGGATTACAACAATTTGATGACGGAGTTCACCACTCTTGGCTACGTTTGTAGGTTTAGCTTCCAATGTTGGGCCTTTAAATTATATGCTCAAATTTAAATTACATCAGTTTACATAGCTCAAATTGCAAAAATGATATTGCCATTGAGTTCAAAACACCCAAAAACCCATGCCTAGGCTCTTCTTAGGCTCAAAAAGGCTGAAAAATGACCATGTTAGGCCTCTTTCTCCAATTCTCTATCATCTTCCCTGCAAATTGATACAATTGGCTAACTATTCTACGAAATCCACCTTTTCGTTGACTACCAAGCGATAATTTCACCTGGGATCAACGAGATTCTTGTCACAATTGGTGCAATTTGTCTCTTACTTAACCGCGCTCATAAGGCCTTAAGTGTCGATTTCTTTGGCATTGGTCCTAGTTATATGAGGACATGTGGCCAAGGGTTGGGCTACACACCCGCCCCCTGCGACTACGCGTTGGGTAGTGGTCATGCGCCACCAATAAGACCGAGGGTCGGGCCTATCCACCTGCCCCCTCTGCCATGGCTCATGCCAACAGTTACGTTGGTCTATTAGAACCCAGGGTTGAGCCCTATCCACCCACCCCCTATGTTGTTAGTCCAAGTCATGTCAATGCATAAAAACCTGAGTATGGGGCCAAGTGCCCCACCCCCTTTCCCCAATGCACCAACAACTTCAATTCAAATATAACTAGAGTTCCATTTCAGTTAAGAACTATTGTTGTGGTTTAACGGTAAACGTGGTATTACTCTGTAGGAGCTTTAGGGTCAAACCCCGTCGAGGCCCTTTAGCCTTGTTACATTTTTTTTTCCAATAACAGAGGGCCATGTGGCATCGTCTCATTAGGTCATGTGGCGCCTCCTGATTGGGCCACCCAATGAATCAACAACCAATCACAAATTGCCAACCCAACCTATATGAACCTGCCATGTGTCAGCATAGAATTGGCCCATCTGACACATTATCTTGCATAGTTAGCTGTTGACGTCAATTATATGACTTGCCCAGTCAACAACCCAGTCAACCCTGCAAGTTAACTTTTTAGCTGTTGGGAAAAAACTTCAAAACATCATAACTTTCTCATATGACATCAGATTGAGGTGATTCAAGCAACGTTGGAATCAAGACAATGAGAACTATGATTTGGCATTGGTTTCAAGGAATTTTAAGCATATTTTTGATCTCCTAGATAAAAAAAATGGATCTCTTCTTAAACAATTTAACGAGAGATTTAGATCTCTCAATGTATAATGGTAACATTGATCAAATCTACCACAATTTTACTACGACCCTTTCCAAAACCATTAATAGATCCTCTACCGAGGTATTGTATCAAAACAACAATAGGACTTCCAACCCTTGGGTATGATAATGATTGTAAGATTGCCAAGAAAGCAATTAGATATGCTCCTAACAAAACTATAAAGCTAGAAAAAATAAGTGTGTACAAAGCTCTTATCAAAAGGAAGATAAATTACTATATAAATATGAGGCAAGAGTGTCTTCTTCATCTCTCTAAAGTTGAGCCTAACAAGTTTTGGAGGAATATTCTTACCTGTAAAACGAAAGAAAATAATTTGATCCCTTTAAAGGAATGGGATATCTATCTTAAGAACATTTATGACTCCTTGGACACCATGCACAACATCGTAAAGACTCCTATAGAGGAAGACACATTTTCTTTGGTAGACATGGAGTTCAGGATTAAGAAGCTCGTGAATCGGAAAGATATGGATATTAAAGGTTACCAAGCTGAAATTTTCAAAATGGGAAGGTCTATTCTTATCTATCATATACACAAACTCCTCAATTTGGCAGTGAAACATGACTTCCCTAAGCCTTGGACCCAAAGCCTTATTGTGCCTATAATTAAAAGTGGGCATAAAAATGTTCCCTCTAACTATAGGACTATCATAATTAGCCACATTTTAGCCAAATTATATGGGCTCATTTAGGAAAAGAAGATTAGCCTCTGGCTTGAAATCCATGGTAAAAGAGTTAAAGGGAAAGCTCGTTTTAGGAGACACACTCTACTACTAACCACCTTTTCACTCTTAAGGCCATTGTCGAGGAGTGTCGCAATAGTAAAATTGATTAATTATGTTGGTTTGTTTACTTTAGAAAAGGTTTCGACATAATTCCTTGGGAGAAGTTATGGTGCAGATTCAATGAGATAATGGTTCCTCTCAAGTTGAGGGTTTTTGTAACTAGGTTATATGAGAATGTTATTTGTAAGGTTAAGACCACCAAGGGTTGGTCTGAGGAGATTAAATGCAATATCAAAGTTAATCAAGGATGTCCTGTATCCCCTATAGTTTTTGGCATTTACATTAATAAGCTAGAAGAGCGTTTAGAAGCTGTAGGATTTTATGGATGCAAGCTCATTGGTATAGTCATTACTCTTCTCCTTTATGTTGGTGATATATTTCTTCTAGCTAGAAGCCCTGATGATCTTGACAAGTAACTTAGAATCCTCCATGATTATTGCTCCAAGATGGGTATGATTGTTAATGCCAACAAATACTATACTCCTGATAATTAAACCCAAAAAGATCAATTATGATAATTTCATTTATGATAACAATTACTTGGAGAAGGTTTCCTTATACAAATATTTAGATATTGACATTCATCATTAGCTCAATCGGTACTGTAGCATTGAGAAAAGGATTTTAGGAGGCTGGAAAGGTTACTATGATCATGAAAACAATTGTAAGTCAGCTGATATTTGGGTATGGAATAAAAAAATGTTCCTCTTTAAAACTTTCTTCACCCTTGCTATTTTATATGAATGTGAAGTTTGGGGCTGTAGTATATCTAGAGAATCGTGGAGGAGGAATGAGTTGATCCAAAAACAATTTATAACTTACAACCTCAATATTAAAGGAAATACTCCCTACTCTATTCTCTTGATTGAAGCTAGCATTTCCCCTATTGAAAGCATGACTACATTTAGGTATTTGATGTATAATAAGTTTTACAACATGGAAGCCAAGAAGTTCCCCAAAATTGCTTCTAACTCTTGTCAAAACACCCCCCCCCCCCCATCTGACTCAAGCGAGGTTGGCATAAGGATGCTCAATTCTGGCTCGACCATTGGGGTTAAAGGATGAGATCATCTTGGAAAATAAGGATAATATTAAAAACACTATTACTTCCAAATTTAAAGATTATTTGTGGGATGATAAAGAGCTAGAGGGAAAAATGAAGCTAAGGTATTATAAGGAGGTGATTAACCCCACTCTTGCTAAGTAGATATATCTTTTTATGTTGACCAATGTTAAGAAGAAAATGAACATTGTAAAGATAAGAACTAATTCTCATGAGCCTTGAAGTGAAACCGAGTGTTGGTCTATTCCTAAAAATACCTCAGGACAATAGAATCTCCCCCCTTTGCGATGCTAAGAGAGTTGAAGATGAAAAACACTTTCTCTTGGATTGCCTGACAACAACTCACATCCATTCTTTTCAAAACATTTTCCATACTACCAACATTCTTGACCTATTAAGTCAACAAAACTATAGAAAACTTAGGATGCTTCTCTCCCTACTATTTGATCATAGAAATAAAAAATGAAAGAGTCTTAGTTACTCGCTTACTTTCTTAAGGTCCGATAAACCATATTGGTCTTAATGGACATTAATCATCATCATGAACAACATTGTATTATAAAAATTCTTATGGAAATAAAATTTTATCAAATATATTTAAAATCAGTTTGGGTCAAAATGCTTTTACTCTTAATTAATTTGCAATTCTTTAGAAATTATTTTCAAAATTTATTAAAGTTTTTGTAAAATTAAATATTCAACCTATTTTTTAGAAATTGAAAATTATTTTTTTGAATTTTAAAAATTTGAATTTCTAAATTTTGATTGGGGATAACTGTTTAAAATCAATTTTTGATAATTAAAATTTGTTTAAAAAAAAATCTCTAACTACCAAGTGTCCTCATAAATTAATTTAAGAAAAAAATCCAAATTTACAAATTTTTCCATAATTAACATCTTCTTATTCAAAAAAAAATGTTGCCATTATGTTTCAAGCTTTTACTAACTATGACCAATTTAAAAAACAAAAGCAACAACTTGCATATTATACTGATTTATCCTTGTTGATTTTCTTTAAATTTTTTCCCTTGCTGATTTTTGTTATTAAATGGACTTGGTTCAATAATTTTCCTCAATAAACCTTACCTATAATATATATTTTCACTATTTAATTTTAAATCATGATGCAATATAAAAAATAAAATCCAATACAACATTACAATAAATAAGATTTTCTTTTTTTTTCTTCACAATTTAATCATTATTTAAAAATATAAGTAAAAAATAAATTTTAGGAATTTTTGCACTCACACTTAAGCATTTGTGTAACTATTTTTTTTTTATTTTAATATACTACATTGTAATTTTTATATTAGATATTTTATTACATTTGAATTCTTAGCCACACAAGATACTTCATATTAATTTGATTTTTTAGACATAGAAATTCTACCATAGCCTATTTATTTGTTGTTGAATTTAGATGAGTATAAATTTAAAGTCAAATAAATAGTTTGGTATAATAATTAGATTTTTAAAAAATTAGTTATTTTACTACAATGATTTCTCCTTGGTGATTTCTTCATATATTCCCTCTGCTATTTTTTATTGTTAAATGGACTCAGTTAAATCATTTTTTTTAAAAACCTTATCTATAATATATATTTTCAGAATGGTACGTGCGGCGATATCCACGGCGCGCTATTTGCCTCCCCACACAGGTTCGACCCACTGTTACATGTTGCGCTGTGGTCATTTGACGTAGCGATATTGAGCATCGGACCATTGTATATATTGTAAATATTGTGTTATGGGGTTAATATAAAGCTTCTTCAGATGGACTAGCCCCCCCTCATATATATATATATATATATATATATATATATATATATTATTTTTGACAATTCATTTTTATATCAAGATGGGATAAAAATGAAATAAAATTAAGTCAACACGACAATAAATAAGATTCTCTTTTACCTTTACAATTTTAACCATAACTTAAAATTATTAAAAAAAATAAGAATATTTTTCGCTCACCATTTTTTCCAAGGAAAAAAAACGAACTTTTTATTAAAAAGAAATAAAAAGTTACAAGTATATGCATTAAGCATTCAGTTTGGCTGTGTGAAAAAATATCATACAACCCACAATGTACATTACTGCCTAAAAGCAGCAAGAGAAAGAGTTGTCCAATTTTCCGGAGAGCAGCCTAAAGGAAAAACCAGCTGGCCTAAGTTTTCCTGCCCTTCTTCTTCTCCACTTTACGCCAACCATCCATGTTGGGGGCGGAGTCAATAACGGCTAATTGGTTTTCCGACGTAATCATTGGTTGTTCCTTATCTGAATCCGATCCTTCAGGGCTGTGACTTCGTTTATTACCACTTATTTCCAGCTCAAGGTCTTGGTCCTTTTCCTCATTAATCTCCTTGTCCTTATTGTCCTGATTTTTATCCTTTTCTGTATTTTGTTCTTCATTTTTTGCTGTAATGCCTTCTTAAGTGCGGCGTCTATATTCTGCCATCCTTTCGGCTTCCTTTGTTGTTGCTTGCTCTTGTTGTGGCTTGGACATGCATTGTACAGATGACCTGTTTGTTGACATCCCCGGCATCTGAATGCTGTATTCTCATAGTCCAAAGATTGTTTCCACTGTGTATTGTTGAAATTCAGGATGATGCTCTCAGGTAGTCCTCGGCTGAGATCTACCTCGACACATATTCTGGCATAAGTAAATATTCCTTTTATGTGTCTCTCTCCATCTATCTTTAATATTTTCCCCAGGGTATTTCCAATTGCTATTAGGACCTTTGAATGCCAAAAATGTAATGGAAGATTATGCATCCTAACCCATACTGGCATCCTTGAAACCACCATGGTGTTAGCATCAAATTTAGGAAACCAAGGGTAATAAACAGTCCAGCACTGCCCCAGAACCATGGCCCTTGGTTGAGAACTTTTCCTTTTCTTCCTCTATATCAAAACATACTATGAAAAACCCTTTAGGGTATAGGTAGATTTGGCACTTTTTTGTCCAAACCGAGTAGATCCATTGATACAGTGCATCAGTTCTAGGCCAAAAACCATTAAATCTACAAATAACTGCATTTTTTTGTAGATCTGAATAAATTTTTTTACCTCTGGTATTTCGATGGAGATGGATGGGCTCTCCGCATTTGATCTACAATGTACTGCCCTGGAGGTTTAGTGCCAGTTGTGGTGTTTTTTCCTTTGCCCTTTACTGCTTCCTTGAACCACCCTTTGCTTTGCGAGCTAGTTCCAGCGTTTTCGGCTCCTCCTCGTAATCTCATATTGAGAAAGATTGTAGATCCTGGCTTGATGTTGTATTCTTGCATGGTTTTGCATTCCTGCAAAGATCTGCCCTCGTTTAATAGGTGTTGTTCCTCAGCTGGGTAGCCAGTTTGATTGGCGATATTGTTCTTCAGATCTGAAACCCTGTCGCTGTCATATGTCCAGATCACGATTGTGGTTCCTTTTGGCGTCTTAACAAAAATTTGAAACCCCAACCTAGCACTCTGGGGTGGCTCGATTCTTGTCGGATATGAGCCATTCAACTCCGTATCCGAGAGAGGTTCCAGAGAAAACCTTGGGTCGAAAAACTTCCCCCGTTCTCCATTTTTCCTTTTTTAGTTGGGCAGAGGGATGACTTAGCGCATGCATCCTCCCGATCTGGGCTTGGGACGGGCCTTCCGGTCTGCTAATGTCTGATCTGTCAGATTGAAGGCGGATCTGAAGAGAAAAGTCCTTTCCCTAGTAGAAAGAGTCTGCCCGTTCCATACAAATGCCATGCAGGGCATCATTTTCAAACTCGGGTTTTGTAACGGCGATCAGCGACTCGCAGGGAAAGCGTTTGTCTCAGGCGTGATAGATCTGAGTTCATTCTTTACCGCGTGTTGGATTGGGTGGTTCAGAGCCCCGTTACCGTCAAAGACCCCTTCAATCATCATCGTCCTTTGCTCTGAATCCGTTAGGGTATCCAACCCTAACAGATTTGATTTTCCCTTCAGGCTCGCCAGGTTAATCAAACGCTGCTGGGGATTTGACGAGATACGGTAGCCGTTGCAGAGCTCCGTCATGATATCGCGTTTTCCCAATTTCTCTGCCACATTTCTTTCCCATTCCGCTAGGAAGATTTCGCAGCTGGTTCATTTTCTTCCCCTGCGGTGATGGAAGTGGAGGAGGCCCTCGGCGAGGCCGTCACAAGAGCTTTGGCCTTCTGCGACCCACATGCATCACAGAGAGCGACGACGCCGTGAGAGCCATGAAGCGGCAGGTTTACAATTCGAATTCGTTCGTTGCCTAGATGTCCACAATTTTTCGCTCACCATGTGTGTAACTATTTTTTTTTTTAATTTAATATATTACACGTTGTAATGTTTTATAATAGATATTAACCTTTCTTTTGAATCTGTTAACCTCACAATTTCATCTACCATTTTTACTAGCTCATGAAACATGTACAATAGCTCATTCTCGTGACCTTTGTCGTTACACCAATGATTTCCTCTAACTCCATTTTCGGAACTTCACATTCTACGAGTGAGTTCCATGGCGGTGAGTTCGCTGGGGTATAACCACAAATAAGTTATTATTTTGTGTTTGTTTACAATATTCAGCCAAAAAATACCAAAGCATTAACAGTAACTGCGAGAAGGTGTGAAGAGCGTGACAACGGTTATTACTTCTTACTAAACATGAAAAGCAATGAGTAATTTCGTTACATTTACCATAACTCTTTTTAGATGAATATTTATTTTATTACATATTATTTGTATATATTTGGTAAAAATATATATATATAAATATATATATATATATAATATATATATATTATATATATATATCTCTATATATATATATATATATATATATATATATATATATATATATATATATATATATATATATATATATAAACCATGATGAAACTGTTAATATTTATTTTATTACATATTTATTATATATATTTTGGTAAAATTATATATATATAATATATATATATATATATATATATATATATATAAACTATTTTAACATTTCGTGTTTAATTCCGATAATTTGAACTACTTTAATTATTTTATCATAAATATATTAGTCAAAGTATTAATTTTTTTTTTTGGTATCTTAAACTTTATCATTTGAATGATGAGATCATGTTTATATTTAAGCTGATATGCCTTTTTTTTAATCTGTTAACTTTGCAATTTTGTCTACCATTTTTACTAGCTCGTGAAACCTATATAATAGCTCTAGCTCTATTCTCGTGACATCTGTCGTTACACTTATGATTTCCACTAACTCCATTTTCATAACTTCACACTCTGTGAGCGAGTTCCATGGCAGCGAGTGTACCGGGGTATAGCCAAAAAGAAGTTATTATTTGTTGCTTTGCTAAATAAAGGAAAGAACACAACTCTCAATTATAGTTAAAAGCAAACAAATAGAATTTTAAACCAAGTCTTCAAAGGCATCACATCCACTCAATGTAATTCAAATTTCAAGTTAGAATAGCCCACCAACCAAGGCGAGAAGTGATGGGGCATGTGTACAGGTGTACACTTGCGCGCTTGCTCGGATGATTGTTCACCATGTGACATGAGAATCAAATGACTCAACCCCACTCACCATATGTGGTATGGATGATATGTATTCATATTATCAAACACAACAAGAATCCCCATTTATGTATTATAATGTATGAGGCTTTCTAAACATGTGTGGGTCCCGACCAATCCTAAAGCTCTAATGCAACACCCTCCTCCCACATCTACCCAAGCAACCAGTCAGCCGGGGTAAACATGTGACGAGAGGCCACTATGATATAATTCGACCTCCTAAGTCATGTTAAGAAAGTGGAACCGACAAAAACACACTATACAGACATTCAACATTAGCATTAGGACCCTCAGGAACCAAGCCAATCTTTCTGTCAGCCATCCCCTGGGTCCCACTAAGATTTTGAACCACTTGACCTCTAAACGCTCTCATGCTATGGGCATGCCAGCATCCACGGACCTCTTGATGCTCTCACATGCTTGCAAGCCAACATCCAGGGACTATTTTGTACAATGATATGACAACGTCCCTGGGATTTGAGCCACTTTTTCAAGCCTAGAGCCCAGGTCAATACCCAAAATTGAATGACATCTTCAGAACAATAAGATTACATGGAAATAACAGTACTAATGCAATTACTTGAATAAGACCTTGAATGGACCCCTACTAGCCATGACAGACATTTTGTCAAACATATCATAAATATGTAATCTATAGGTGTAAACAACGGATCTAAGCATAGGGGTCTTATAGTTATCTCAGATTCTCTATGAGGCATTATTTCCTTATCATTTTAGCTGCAGTTTCATACATTAGGCCATAGATACATTGCTCATTCATATACAAGTAAAAACACGATGGAAGCCATACATAGCCACTATCATAATACATATTCATAACCAGCATAATAATAATAGAAATACCAAGGATACAATAGCCATAGAATCCACATATAAACCAGTATAATACTCATGAGATAAAAATGAGAAATAACCTCATATTAATGATGCAAGATCCAACCCGGTATGGGACTACCACGTTCCACTCGACTATAGAATGGCTAAGCCAATTCTCTCTTCATTCATTCACCCCCGGGCCATATTTCAAGCATGAATGTGGGATCTCATAAAACACACCAATCAAAACCATCCAGGGCTTCTAGAGGCCAAATCACCTCAACCCATCAAACAATGATTCCACCTCACGATCGAACATCACAAAACCATCATCAGATTGGTCTCTATCCAAGCCTTCCAGGGCTTCTAGAGCATTTGTTCTGACCACGCTTCTAGGACTAGTAACTCAACCCACAGTTGTCGTCGGGCTTCTAGAGTGTTTGTCCAAGGGGATTCACTGGGGGAGAAATACCATACCACGTGAGTTCATATTGGGGTTTATATATTGAGGAAAATATGGCATAATATATTGGGGGATATATAGGGGGCAAAGGATTTTTATATTGGCAAGTATAAAAAATGGAGCTCAAAGTTAATGAAAAAATATAAAGGGGTATAAAAAATGTTAATGAAAAAATGGATACCTTCAATATCTAGTGGAAGTAGGGGTTTTTAAAATTGGTAAGGTGTATTGGGTTTGTATTAGTAGGGGGTTAAATAATGTGATTTTTAAGGGTATTTTCCAATATGTAGTCAAATTAAGGGTCTTGTAAAATATGCCACGAACGCACGTGATAGATTAGAGGTTTATTGAGTGAAGCCCTCGTGGCTTCCATGACTAGTAACTGAACCCACCATGGGCTTCTAGAGCATTTGTCTAACCAAGGCTTCCAGGACTAGTAACTCAACCCAAGCTGTTACAGGGCTTCCAGAGCGTTTGTCCAACCAGGGCTTCCAGGAACTAGTAACTCAACCCAAGCTAAGGAAACATGAGAACTAAACAAAACAAAACAAGGAAATAAACCAACAATCTCCATGATTATCTAGGAAATGGAAAGGCTAGGAAAATCGACTCTCAATCCAATAAATCCTCCATGCCCATGACAAATCATAACCAAGAAACCACATGCATATGCCATGCATGCCAAAACTAGTGAGAAAAACATACATTCAACTCAATACCTGCAAGAAAATATCGTTGTAGTTGTTGATCTCGATGTCCTCTTGCACTTTCCTGCTCTTCTTTTGCCTTCTTGCTCTAAAAATCGAAGTATGCCACACCCTCCAAGAATGCTCCAAGAAAACTCTAAGTATCCAAGAGTATAAGAGAGAGAGCTCCAAAACTAAATTGACGAAGCTTACACTGACCAAGTCTGGCCACTGATCCTCAAAAGCCTTTTTATTAATGAGGCCTCTATTTTCTTCTTTTCCCATTACTTTCCTTCATTTTCCTCCTCACATGCAACCTGTGACCTTTCACCTTCCTTTTCTCCTAATTTCCTTTATTTCATAAATAATATGCCAATTAATACCTCATGTCTTTCCAAATCCTTTGCTATTTTCCTTAACCATAATAAACCGAATGAACACCCACTAGGATGTTTTTCCCACCATTCAGCTTGGAATACGTGTCCCATGACTGTGGTCTTGCATATTTTACATGGATTTTTAACTAGGGCTGTTACAAAACCCTCCCCCTTGGGGGAACATCATCCTCGGTGTTTAATGACACCTATAATAGGCAAGACCACTAAAAATAAAACATACTGCCCATGGAGCTTTATAACATATCTCGTTGCAATATTTACAATGATCATCTGCTAAAACATGACAAACATACTGTTTACTGGAGATTTATAACACATCTCATTATGGTATTTATAATAACAACCACATATACTTAAGCACATTTGCTTCAACCAACAAATAACCATACTGTCTGTGGAGCTTTATAAACCAGCTCAATACAATATTTACAATAATATACACATATGCACATTTTCTCAACCAACAAATAAAAGGATATGATGCATGCATCCACAACAAGGGAATCCAGAGGCTCACACCTCCACCCTCAAAGTAGTACCAGGATTCACCTCCTTCCCAAGAAGTCCAAAATCCATTGCAAAAGTCAAAGGCTGCATCTAATGTCCAACGCTACAATCCTGCGCCACATCCTCACAACAAACAGTTACCGGCTCATTGTTCGAGGGTGCACACCCAATGTTCATATGATTCCATCTGAAATGCTAATGATCAAAACAGGAAACATTCCCTTGTCTACTACACAGTCCCTCGGGCAATTTGGTCACCCCCTTCCGTGCAGTCACTCACCTTCCAAGTTCCCCAACATCCCCTGTAATGTCCCAAATGCAGAAAATTTGGAACAGATAGTGATATACAAAAGAAAATGTGATTCATACACAGAAAAATTAAACGAACAACAAATGCTCAATACATAAGAGAAATGTGAACTAGCTGAGCCATCTTATTAATGGAGTGAAGCAAGTACAATAGTGTGGAAAATGCACATGGGCTTGCCTCAAGAGCAAGCCTGATAGAACTCAGGTGTCAAACAGTAATCTCAATGCTGGAAAGAACTGCTTCTCTAATGCCCTGCATTGTATCCTAGTAACTACAATTGTTGGTTGGAAAGGATCTGCAAGAAACCCCACCTGCGATGCTCAAAAAGTGATGAAACTTCAACCACAAACTCTGATCCAGGTCCGGGTGTGAAGAAGGACCCTTCCAAGACCTTTTACTTTCATGATGTGTCAAATTACATTTTAAAAGAACATTAATGAATACATCTGCACGTGGAAAAGAAGAGGAACATAACAATCATCAACACATGAAAACATAAGCCATTGATAACAGAGTTCGTCCAGGAGGGACTACATCTCCGGGCCCCGGTGTCAAGATGGTGTAGGCCACTACATTACGTGTTGTTAATAAAGGTGATGTACACAAGAGATGATGTCTTGATCATACAAGGAAAAATTCCCTCATGCAGGAGTGGCTCTAAGAGATATTCCACTACTGGAATTCTCAATCTAAAGAATCCTATTAGTATGACACAAAAACATGTATGATGAGCATCCCACCAACATGGCACAAAAGGGATCTCAATGCAAAACATGCTTGACAACAACAAGAGTATCCCAACAACATACAACAAGGGATCTCAAAGCATAACATGACAAATCATGATAGCAAGTACATCACATAGAAGATTCCATATCAAATCAAACAAGGAATTATGACAACATGTAATAAACAAGATCCTACACCAATATCAATCAAGGATCTGTGTAGCATAATGCATAAAGAAGAAGTACTTGAACACATCATATACCTCACTACCAAGGGCCATCTAAAGAAGTGGATGTCACACTGTTGAAGCTGCTCGGACCATCAATCGCATGAAAATGGCTGCTCACACAAGAATGTGGACATCTGCACTGGCACTTAGAAAAATGACTAGAAGAAGAAATGAGAAAATAAGAAATCTGAAGATACCATCAGATTTGTGGCATCGAGTAGTGTTGAATCGACTGTCCAAAATCCGAATTCTGAGAAGTTGAGAATTCTGGGCTCAAGGAATCTTTTAGATTCCCCTGGGATTCCTCAAAGATTCTACTCCATGGATGGACTGTAAATCTGCAACTCAAATGGCGAATCTGATTTCACCATTGTGATCCCTGTGGAAAACCATGAAAAACAAGTATAAACTTGACTATATTCTGAAATGTCAAAATTTTACCTCCTTGGGAAAATTTCATGGCTCATGGTTCCGCTCCCTGTTTTCGCTGAAATCATGGTTCCACGTGCATTCTGGAAATGACTGAAAAATGTAGAACTCTGATGAAGAAATGAACAACACCATTGTGTTCGTGGCGACGAGAGGTGTAAAATCCATATAAAATTTGTCAATTTCTGACAAAGTGAAAATTTTGCCCTCCTGCAAAATTCATGGTTCCTGCATTAAAATATTAATTAACTACCTCGAAATCCATGCTTGCCTTTTGCCTCGAAATCTGTGCCTACAGTCCCTCTCCTCTGTCTCAAACTCTATGCAGAGGTAAAAACTCTGAGTTTAAAGGCATATGGTTGAGGAGGGGTCGAGGGATCAAATCCTGCCCCTCTCATTTTAGTTATCTTATAATCAAAATGATGTATTAATGGGGGTCGGGTCCACATTGGGCGGCCCACCCCTTAAACCCTGCATACTATATTATCAGCGCATTACACAATTAGCGGTCGACAGTGATTGGCGCCGCATATATTGGCGATCGGCGTTCCAAATCAGCGACCCGTGTGGTCATTGGCATATATATCGGCGCGATTCAAAGGGTATCGCTGATATATATCGGTGATTGGCCTGATCAGCGCGATTTAGGGTGTGTCGGCGATCGGCCCAAAGAGCGGCACGTATTAATCAGCGCATACATATATGGTTGGGACGATAGGGTGTGGGCCGGGTCCACCGCTGATGGCCAGCGCCCACCCCATAATACAATGTTTTAACAATATATGGTTGTGATATATATATGCAGAGGGTTGTGGAGAAGGGTTCGGCGAGGTTTATGGCCGCCAATCCCGAAACCATATATTGACTTGTTTTTTTTTTTGTTGCAATTGCGATTTGGTCGGCGGGAGGTTGTGGCCCGTCAGCCTTAAAATACATGCGATGGTTTTTAAAGGGTTCGGCGGGGGTTATGGCCGCCGATCCCGAAACCATATATCTTTTGTTTTTATATAGTTATTAATAACTATATATTAAAATGAATTTGGTTACATAGTTATTTAATAACCATTTTCCATATTTAAAAATGATTTTTGTCTCTTATGCAGGTTTAGGAGACCAATGAAAGAACGCCAAGTGTTAATGGCTAATGGGCTACCATGTGGGTCCCACCTGCTTACTGGGATGCCATGTGGCACACTCTGGGCCCCACTTTTCCCCTGTCATGTCAAACTTCGAAGAGCTCTATCTTTTGCATACGAGCTCGATTTGACAAACTATTCGCACCACCGCGATCAGGACGATGAGGTCTACGATCTGGTCCTAGGTCAAAGTCATTCTGAGCACTTTGATTTTTGAGCCCTCTTTTTCCTATGTGTCTCTCTAGAGCCACCTAAATCAATCCTCCCTACTGAGGAGCTTTCGGTCCTCCAAAAGCATGAAAAAAATAATCTGCACTTTCACTATACCCTTTCTGCATCACAAGCATCCTGAAAAGGTCTCGCTTCCATCTCCTTCACCTTTGTTCTTCAGAGCCTTAAGCGACGAGCCGACACCTACTACTTCTGCAACCTGTAGTACATTGTTTTGCAAATTACATGCTGGAATGACATGACCAACTAATGACCCAAACGTCCCACACTTGCCACGAGTTTATAACTCATACTCGGTGGTCAAGTTTACAACAAGATGGATGCAATACTCCAGCTATGACAACAAGGCCAACATATCATCGTTGCTTCAAAAAGTGATGGAAAACACATCATCACTACAACACATAATTTACATACATAAGGCCAGACACTATTGTTTCGACAAAACATGACCAAACATCATTGTTGCTGACCAAGTGATGAAAACACATCATCACTTTTACATTTTAAAATGCAACAAATGATTTAAAAAAGAATGACCATGAAAAGAAAACATGTCTAGAAACCATTTTTCACTTATCAAGGTGAATGGGTCACCTCCTTGAGGTGGTTTTGCTTGTCGAACAACTACTCTTCTTGGTTCACGCACCGACGCTTTGTCTTTAAGGCACTGCTCTGGATGGAGCCTCCAACAAGTGGCTCTTTGATGGTTATTTATGTCGCAATGACTATAGTAGGTTTTCTTCCTCCATATCTACTTAACCTATTTCTTTTCATGTTGTTGAGAGAGTCTTTCAAGCCTCATGAGTGCTTCCATTATTTTCCAACACTTAGAAAAGGTAAGGTTAGGTAAACCACAAAAGGTACATGTTTTTCGATGCCTTGATCTTCGTTCATTATTGACAACATGATTATAGTCAAAATGAACATTCAAAGATCGAAAATGGTTATACCTTCCTTTGTTGTCTCTGATGTCAGTATGGTGATGAGAGCTTGCCTCAGCTCTCTCCCTGCAATGGAAACTGCCATGGGATGATGGGGATGTTTTCCCATCATTCTTTTTCCTCGACGATGTCTCGGACGACTCTGACACCTTCGAGCACTTTCCTTTAGTGTATCTCGAGCCTACAAATGGATGTTCGTGCACAACCTCCAAAGGTGGAGTTATGCCATGGTTATTAACACCAAGTTCTTCTTTCTCCTCGTGCCTCATCCTTGTAAGGAGACTCATGTTTGTCCCTGTAATTGGGATCTCCAAATCTCCAACAGACATCATACTATGAGAAGATGAAATTGAAAGGAAATCAACATCTTTTACCTTCTCTTTCGATTTGGAAAGATCTGATGAGGGTTTCTCATCATCCATTGTTGGTGGTTCGCTTGTTGTCTTAGCACATTCCCCAACTTCTTTCTTGACATACCCAAGTCCTACCTGACGGGGTAATTCCTCTACTTTGATGGGGTTGACAATGCCTTGGCCATTAACGCCCAAGCCTTTTCCTTCATACCCCATTCTCTTCAACAGTTTGGAGCCAATTCCTGTGGTATGATTTTCAAACACAGCAAAATCATCATCAAGAAACATACATGAAGATGGAGAACTACTTTTTACCTTGCATGGGTTACGTTGCAGCGGTTCCAAGGCCTCGTCCTTTGCTTGCAGTTGTCGTAGCAAACTTTGTTTTTCCTCTTTCTCTTCATGTAGGAACATCTTCAATTCATCATTCTCTATTTGAATATTATGTTTGTTTTGCTTCAGTTCATTCATGGCCTCTTCTGTGGCTTGCAACTGAAGTTGCAATTGCTTCTTTTCCTGCATCTCTTTCTGTAGAGTTTCATACACAATTTCCACTTTCTTGGAAATGTTGAGCATGGTCTCGTACATCGCTTATTCATCCTCTGTCATTGTTCACACTGCAATTCACATCAACGCAAAGACTGCCCTGAAACCACTTGATCGAGGTCTGGGTGTGAAGAAGGAATCTTCCAAGACCTTTTACTTTCATGATGTGTTAAATTGCATTTTAAAAGAAAATTAATAAATACATCCACATGCGGAAAAGAAGAGGAACATAACAATCATCAGAACATGAAAACATAAGCCATTGATAACGGAGTTTGTCCAAGAGGGACTACGTCTCCGGGCCCCGGTGTCAAGATGGTGTAGGCCACTACATTAAGTGTTGTCAATGAAGGTGATGTACACAAGAGATGATGTCTCGATCATACAAGGAAAAATTCCCTCATGCAGGAGTGGTTCTAATAGATATTCCACTACTGGAATTCTCAATCAAAATACTCCTATCAGTTTGACACAAAAACATGCATGATGAGCATCCCGCCAACATGGCACAAAAGGGATCTCAATGCAAAACATGCATGACGACAACAAGAGTATCCCAACAACATACAACAAGAGATCTCAAAGCATAACATGACAAATCATGATAGCAAGTACATCACATAGAAGATTCTGCATCAAATCAAGCAAGGAATCATGACAACATGTAATAAACAAGATCCTACATCAACATTAATCAAGGATCTGTGCAGCATAATGCATAAAGAAGAAGTACATGAACACATCATATACCTCACGACCAAGGGCCATCTGAAGAAGTGGATATCACATTGCTGAAGCTACTCGGACCATCGATCTCAAGGCATCGATCGCATGAAAATGGTTGCTCGCGCAAGAATGTGGACATCTGCACTGGCACTTAGAAAAGTGACTAGATGAAGAAATGAGGGAATAAGAAATATAAAGACACTGTCATATTTTTGGTGTCGAGTAGTGCTGAATCGACTGTCCAAAATCCGAATTTTGAGAAGCTGAGAATTCTGGGCTCAAGGAATCTTTTAGATTCCCTCGGGTTTCCTCAAAGATTTTTCTCCATGGATGGATTGTAAATCTGCAATTCAGATGGTGAATATGATTTCGCCATTGCGATCCTTGCGGAAAAATATGAAAAACAAGTATAAACTTGACTATATTCTGAAATGTCAAAATTTTACCTCCTTGGGAAAATTTCATGGCTCATGGTTCCGCTCCCTATTTTTGCTAAAATCATGGTTCCACGTGCATTCTGGAAATGATCGAAAAATGCAGAACTCTGATGAAGAAATGAACAAAACCATTATGTTCGTGGCAACAAGAGGTGTAAAATCCATATAAAATTTGTTAATTTTTGACAAAGTGAAAATTTTGCCCTCCTACAAAATTCATGGTTCCTGCATTAAAATATTAATTAACTACCTCGAAATCCGTGCCTGCCTTTTGCCTTGAAATATGTGCTTGCAGTCTCTCTCCTCTATCTCGAACTCTGTGCAAAGGTAAAAACTCCGAGTTTAAATAAAATCGTGGGCGGATTTACCAACAAATAGGTCGTTGGCCTAACGGTAAAAGATAGTAATGAAAGGCATATGGTTGAGGAGCGGTCGAGGGATCAAATCCCGCCCCTCTCATTTTAGTTATCTTATAACCAAAATGATGTATTAATGGGGGTCGGGTCTGCATTGGGCGGTCTGCCCCTTAAACCCCACATACTATATTATCAGTGCATTACACAATCGGCGATCGGCAATGATCGGCGTTCCAAATCGGTGATCGATGTGGTCTTCGGCATATATATTGGCGCGATTCAAGGCGTATCGTTGATATATATTGGTGATCAGCCTGATCGGCGCGATTTAGGGTGTGTCGGCAATCGGCCCAAAGAGCGGCGCGTATTAATCAGCGCATACATATATGGTTGGGCCGATAGGGTGTGGGCCGGTCCACCGCCGATGGCCTGCGTCCACCCCATAATACAATGTTTTAACAATATATGGTTGGGACATATATATGCGGAGGGTTGTGGAGAAGGGTTCGGCAGGGGTTATGGTCGTCGATCTCGAAACCATATATTGACTTGTTTTTTTTGTTGCGATTGCGATTTGGTCAGCGGGAGGTTGTGACCTATCGGCCTTAAAATACATGCGATGGTTTTCAAAGGGTTCGACGGGGGTTATGGCCGTCGATCCCGAAACCATATATCTTTTGTTTTTATATAGTTATTAATAGTTATATATTAAAATGAATTTGGTTACATGGTTATTTAATAACCATTTTCCATATTTAAAAATGATTTTTATCTCCTATGCAGGTTTAGGAAACCAATGAAAGAACGCCAAGTGTTAATGGCTGATGGGCTACCATGTGGGTCCCACCTGATTACTGGTATGCCATGTGGCACACTGTGGGCCTTTCTTTTCCCCTGTCATGTCAAAACTTTGAAGAGATCTATCTTTCACATACGAGCTCAGTTTGACGAACCGTTCACACCACCACGATTAGGACGACGAGGTCTATGATCTGGTCCTGGGTCGAAGTCATTTTGATCACTTTGATTTTTGAGCTCTCTTTGTCTTGTGTGTCTCTCTGGAGCCACCTGGATCAAACTCCTTGGCCAAAACCCAAAAAAAACGAGAAATGATTTGGCCTGATTTTGACCTTTCAAAATCGACCCCCAAAGGCACTATGTAATCCCCAAAAATTCTACACTATCTTCTGGAAATATATGGCTAAAAACTCCACTTCTAGTACTCAAAAACTTCTAAAGCTTTATATCTGGGATCCTTGTCAAAAACCCAGAAAAACCCAGATATGGTTTGGCCAGATTTTGACCTACAAAATTCGACCTCTTCTATGGCCCATGCCCTCCAAACAACTCCAGAAATACGACCTGCAAGGAATGACCACAAAGTCCTCCTCCAAGCTCTGAAATGGAAGCAAACACCACTCAAAATATCTCCTCTAACTTCTGTGGCAAAGCTCAGCCTCAAGGACTGATACTCTACCCACCAAATGAGCTCCCACACACTGCCTCTGCGCTAGCCTAGGTGGTGCCAAAGTCACACTGCCAAGCTAGAAGCTCAATCAGCTCCCAAAATCTCCTAGATGCTGACAATCCTCCCTATCCTCCTCTCCAGAAAATCTCATGTCAAATCTCCAGTGCTAAGCACCACCAATGAACTCAACCTCCTTTCCACTGCGTCCCCTAGTAATACACACAACCTGGAAGGGAATGCTACTGTTGGGAATCACAATGTGATCCTCTTCCTGAAGAAATGAAGAAAACCTTCCCAAGGTGGCACTCGAATTCCCCCGAAGAAAGGGTGAACTCTTCGCCTGAAGAACTAGTGTTAAACAACCAATGACTCAGCTAAGCAGCTTGAGCAACCAAAGAGAAATTGATATACTCCAATAAGATGAATGAAATGAGGAGAGCTACCTTCCTTATATAGATTTCATGGAGCACTTTTCCCTCCAATTTTACCTCCATCGTGGGCCCTCACTTAACCACCTGCATGAAAAACTTAACCACCTTCATGCAAACCGAACTAGGAAGTGTGTCTTTCCCTAGTGTTAGTGGCTCCCATGTGTAATTTAACCACAACAAAATAGCTTCTCCTAATAAAAATCCAATGGGCCCCATCACCTCCGAAATTGGCCCCAAAATATAGAAATTAATCATGTTCCAAAATAATTTAGGAAGGGACATCTACATAGTCCCTCGGGAAATCTGGTCACCCCCTTCTGTGCAGTCAATCACCTTCCAAGTTCCCCAACATCCCCTATCCCGGGTGATCCATCCCTTGGCAAGCCTTCCTCGCATCGGAAGGCTAAACAACCAGGGCATATACCTGCCTCAAAACCATCATACTGGTTATAACATGCTCATGGAAATCAATGGACACTATTGGGTACCAATGTCCCACAATGGCCCTACTCCTGAAGTGCTTTACCAACATACTACTGCTTGTTCCAATTTCTTTTGTTATTGTTGCTAATTCTTGTAGGTAGTTTCAACCACCCAACCAGGCATTTCATGCTTCCTGTAACAAGCACATAACTTCCATTATATTCCAAATAAATTGAAATAAATTCACATCATACCTGATCAGTAGCTAATTAAACTAGTCAAACTAGCATCTTTGATCAATTATTATGTATAAACATATCACATTAGGTTAGCTCAAAACACAACCATCATAAATCACATGTAACCATCATAAACCAAAATCATAGATCACCTGTAATAATCATAGACCAGAACCATAAATCACATGCATAATAAAACTAAAATAAAATAGAGATACTTATCCTTTAATCAACCCTTAGCTTCTACCTTTGTCCTTATTCTGTACGCACACCGAATCGGTTGCCACACCCGACAAACAGCCAGTGCCTTCTCCTCAATCATGTGCACGTACACATAGTGTGCATCACACATATACAACCACACACGACATACAACACCATGCAATACATGCATCTACACCTGACACACAACACAATACATGTATTACATAGAGTACACATGACGAGTACACATGTCACAATACCACAACTACACAATGCACATACATAGTACCGCATGTACACAACACAACATGTATGACATGAACATAATACCACATGTACAACATGTACACAGTACCACCAGTACACCACACCACCTGCATGTGTGCACAACATCACATGTACACGACACCACATGCACAATGTGTACACAATGCCACATGTACATTGCACCATCTATACGACGTGTACACAATACTACATGTACATAGTACCATATGCACGACATGTAAATGACACCACATGTACATAACATCACATGTACGACATGTACACAACACCACCCGCACACAACGCCAATTATACAACATGTACACGACACCACATGCACACAACACCACTTGTACAAACATGCACACAACAACATATGTACATAGCACCATATGTACAACATGCACACAACACCACATGTACATAGCACTACATATCCAACATGTACATAACATCATCTGTACAAAACAATGCATATCCAACATGCGCACAACACCATATGCACACATCATTGCATATCTAACAAGCACATAGCACTATCTATACCCATCACTGCATGTGCAATATTCACACAACACTATCTGTACACCCCATACATAACATTGCATAAACAACATGTACACACACTATATATATACATAGCACCGCATGCGCACAACATCACAAATGCAACATGTACAACATATGCACAACAATTGCACCACACATCGAAAACTACAATGTCTTTACCAAGCAACCTTGCTTCGAGTGTCTCTTTGCCATCCATGCTTATCCTAGCATGTCACAGATCATATTGCTTTCATTTCGTTGATGTATCCCTTGGTATAGCTTGTCCATAACATAGACATAATATAATCACATAATACCAACTCATAACCACATGATACTGACCTCATAGATTTGTCAGGGCTACTCCTCCCAATTGATTCCTCATATGACCAGGAACCTCTTCATGCCATTCACCTACATAAGCAACCATTCCTCCACATGAGTGATCCTTGACAATCCTGTCAGAAAGTGACATAGATACATGGATACATATATACATATACATAAACATTAGCATAAAACAATCACGATCATGTGAGACAACAACATACATACACACACATATACATATAAAAATTAGCATTAAACAACCATGATCCAAGATGACCCTGTTAGAGAACAACATACATACATGCATACATGCATACATATATAAACATCAACATAATCATGATCATAACATAATTACCAGGTATCATAAGGTCAAGGTTAAGAGAACTCCCTTTATATGTTCATAACAAGCACAACATTGAGAACAACAATTCCCAACATAGCCAAGGCATATGACACCTCAAATCCATTCACCTTACCCTTTCTTGATTACCTTTCCAATCACTGCCCTGCCATCGTCCATTTACACCAATCAACCCAACCAGTCCAACTGGTTGTCATACTCTTGCGTTCAAATTCCTCTATACATGCATCGACTTCATCTGAGTCTTACATTGCCTACTGGATTTCATTAAGCTCTCTCCGAGCTCCACTAAATTTCCTCTTTCCCAACCAATTTCCAAGACTCAAAACTTAAAAGGCAAGCACAAGAAACAAACAAGAAGAAAACCATGAAAACCAATAACAATACGACACCACAAACAAAGTGGCATGATCATGCACTAGACATAACAAAACTAAAAAATCAAGCACAAGCAAATCACAAAAGACCAAAAGCACAATATTAACAATAGACACCATGACTCAACCCCCATGGTTCCTAGTGCTTCCAATGGAAATCTCAACTTGAGCCTTCTTCAAGATTTCATGGCAGTCTCTTTGCCATGCAATCCCCTACATCATATTGCCATGAACACATAATTGGCAGTGGATAAATAAACATAACAACAAACTAGTTACCTTACCCTATTGTGCCAAGAACATTTCCTTGTAACTGAACACATCCATGCCATCTCTCAAGGGGCTCCAATTCCCTTGAAGAATCCATCCATAACTAGAAACTAGCTGATATACCTATCAAATACATGTTCATGACTATAGCACATATCCACATAATGTTAGACAAAATCAAGGTTAAGAAGACTTCCTGTATGCAAAGCACTCATTCATTTGGAATTAGGGTTTCCAAACATAGCCAAATGAATTCTTGCCCAATTCCTTTCTTCTACCTTTTACTTTGTTGGAATCGAGGCTTACTATGTGTTGTCACATCACCCAACTGTTAGTTATATAAACACATCAACTATTACCTTGTCATGCTAATACCAAGCATGTTTCCTGCAACTCTTCACACATGTCAACCACACATTCCAAATATCAATACAATCATATCTATCAATTTTAAATCAACCCTTACCAAGACTAACAATCATGTCATAATCCATAGTCAACTCATAGTCATTAGACATAATGTTACAACTATCACCTACTACACTCAAGTACATATCAACTATCTCAACACATGTATTAGTACAATCATCTTAAAAAATATCATTGGAACACATACTCATATTATGCAATTCATCAAATATTCAACCAACTTACAAACATACCATGTTAAAATATCAACTAGATGACATAATAGACACCAAACACTCAAACACCAAATATGCGTCATTATCAAACATTCAAGCACAAAGTAGATGACATAAGCAAGGTAATACCTTAATGTATCTCAGGGGAGGCTATCTTGGCTGCATAATCAATCTAGTTAACACAATATAAATTGACAACATATCAACTCAATCATAAATAAGATCATGACATCCATAACAATAACTAGTTAACATATTCACATCAGAAACTCATAAACAATTGTCATTCATGCATATCAATCACATATGCATTGTCAATCTAGATTAGTATGACATAATATCACAACATATTAACTCATACTTTAATGTCATAACCCTAACCATTCACATAGACCAATCCAACTTATTATGATACATATAACATCAAGATCTTAATGTAATAACCCTAATCATCAAGTTACTAGCATATAACAACAACAAGTTATATATCATGTTCATCAACAACATATAACCTAATCATCATGCTAACTATCATATAACAGCAACAAGTTATATATCATATTCATCAACAACATATAATCTAATCATCAAGCTAATTATCATATAATAAAAACAAGTTAACTTATAACATATACATCAAAAACATATAACATAATCATTAATTTATCTAACATAAAACAAAAATAGCAATCCATACAACCACAGGTTACTATCATTCATGACTATCCGACACATGTGCATATGACTACACTAATCAACTAGCATCTATCATGTATGTAACCATAACAATACGACACCACAAACAAAATGGCATGATCATGCACTAGACATAACAAAACTAAAAAATCAAGCGCAAGAAAATCACAAAAGACCAAAAGCACAATATTAACAATAGACACCATGACTCAACCCCCATGGTTCCTAGTGCTTCCAATGGAAAGCTCAACCTGAGCTTTCTTCAAGATTTCATGGTAGTTTCTTTGCCATGCAATCCCCTACATCATATTGCCATGAACACATAATTGGCAGTGGATAAATAAACATAACAACAAACTAGTTACCTTACCCTGTTGTGCCAAGAACATTGCCTTGTAACTGAACACATCCATGCCATCTCTCAAGGGGCTCCAATTCCCTTGAAGAATCCATCCATAACTAGAAACTAGCTGATATACCTATCAAATACATGTTCATAACTATAGCACATATCCACATAATGTCAGACAAAATCAAAGTTAAGAAGACTTCTTGTATGAAAAGCACTCATTCGTTTGGAATTAGGGTTTCCAAACATAGCCAAATGAATTCTTGGCCAATTCCTTTCTTCTACCTTTTACTTTGTTGGAATCGAGGCTTACTATGTGTTGTCACATCACCCAACTGTTAGTTATATAAACACATCAACTATTACCTTGTCATGCTAATACCAAGCATGTTTCCTGCAACTCTTCACACATGTCAACCACACGTTCCAAATATCAATACAATCATATCTATCAATTTTAAATCAACCCTTACCAAGACTAACAATCATGTCATAATCCATAGTCAACTCATAGTCATTAGACATAATGTTACAACTATCACCTACTACACTCAAGTACATATCAACTATCTCAACACATGTATTAGTACAATCATCTTAAAACAAGATCATTGGAACACATACTCATATTATGCAATTCATCAAATATTCAACCAACTTACAAACATACCATGTTAAATAAATCAACTAGATGACATAATAGACACCAAACACTCAAACACCAAATATACGTCATAATCAAACATTCAAGCACAAAGTAGATGACATAAGCAAGTTCATACCTTAATGTATCTCAGGGGAGGCTATCTTGTCTGCACAATCAATCTAGTTAGCACGATATAAATTGACAACATATCAACTCAATCATAAATAAGATCATGACATCCATAACAATACCTAGTTAACATGTTCACATCATAAACTCATAAACAATTGTCATTCATGCATATCAATCACATATGCATTGTCAATCTAGATTAGTATGACATAATATCACAACATATTAACTCATACTTGAATGTCATAACCCTAACCATTCACATAGACCAATCCAACTTAGTATGATACATATAACATCAAGATCTTAATGTAATAACCCTAATCATCAAGTTACTAGCATATAACAACAACAAGTTATATATCATGCTCATCAACAACATATAACCTAATCATCAAGCTAACTATCATATAACAACAACAAGTTATATATCATATTCATCAACAACATATAATCTAATCATCAAGCTAATTATCATATAATAAAAACAAGTTAACCTATAACATATACATCAACAACATATAACATAATCATCAATTTATCTAACATAAAACAAAAATAAAAATTCATACAACCATAGGTTACTATCATTCATGACTATCTGACACATGTGCATATGACTACACTAATCAACTAGCATCTATCATGTATGTAACCATAACATCAATATAATTAAGGCATACACATAACCATAATGCACGTAACAATCCTTAACCTACATACATGCATGCCCAACATACAAACATGTATGACGACATGCTCTTGCCCTGAGGTCCAATGCTGCAACTTCACTTTGATGAGCTGCATCTCTTGCTCTATCTCAACCAACACATTAGCATCATAACATACAAATATCATCATGATGACCTAATTGAATGCAATGACCTCACAATGCATGTTTGACCTACTATACATGCACAACTATAACCATGAGAATGCATGCATATAGACACCGACATGCATGACAATGCATATACATCCATACACTCATTATGACACATCCCACAACAACACCATCAACCTTCACATGGTGACATCACTACAACCATGATCAATAATGATGCAAATGAAACAAGCATAAGGACTACAAGCATAAGGAGCACATATGCAACTGACATGAATGCATGACCAACACACAACCCATCCAGTCTGAGGGGTGAACCATGTTCTGATACCACTTTGTAACACCCTCCTCCCACATCTAGCCAAGCAACTAACCAACTGGGGTGAACATGCGACAAGCGACCACCATGATATGATTAGACCTCCTAAGTCATGTTAAGGAAGTGGAACCGATGGAAACACACCATACAAACATTCAGCATCAACATTAGGACCTTCAAGAACCAACCCAACCTTTCTGCCAGCTAGCCCCTGGGTCCCACCGAGATTTTGGACGACTTGACCTTTGGACGCTCTCATGGTATGGGCATGCTAGTGTCCAGGGACCTCCGCTCTCACAGGCCTGCAAGCCAATGTCCAGTGAATATTTTTCACAGTGGTATGCTAGCGTCCCTGCGATTTGAGCCACTTTTTCAGGCCCAAAGCCGAGGTCACTGCCCAGAATTGAATGACATCTTCAAAATAGTGAGATAACATGGAAATAATAGTACTAATGCAATTACTTGAATAAGACCTTGACTAGACCCCTACTAGCCATGACATGCATTTCATCAAATATATCACGAATATGTAATCTACAGGTGTAAACAACATATCTAAGAATAGGGGTCTTATACTTATCTGAGATTCACTATGAGGCATTGTTTCCTTATCACTTTAGCTGCGGTTTCATCCATTAGACCATAGATACATTGTTCATTCATATACAAGTAAAAACATGATGGAAGCCATACATAACCAGTGTCATAATACATATTCATAAACAGCATAACAACAACAGAAATACCAAGGATAAAATAACCATATAATCCACATATAAACCAGTATAATACTCATGAGATAACAAGGAGAAATAACCTCATATTAATGATGCAAAATCCAACTTGGTGTGGGACTACCACGTTCCACCTGACCGTAGAATGGTTGAGCCAATTCTCTCTTCAACCATTCACCCCCGTTCCATATTCCAAGCATGAATGTGGGATCTCATAAAACACACCAATCAAAACCATCCAGGGCTTCCAGAGGACAAACCACCTTAACCCATCAAAAAGTGATTCCACTTCGTGGTTGGACATTGATAAACCATCATATTGGTCTTCATCCAAGCCTTCCAGGGCTTCCAGAGCGTTTGTTCCAACCAAGGCTTCCAGGACTAGTAACTCAACCCACAGCTACCATTGGGCTTCTAGAGGATTTTTCCAACCAAGGCTTCCAGGACTAGTAACTCAACCCACCATGGTCTTCTAGAGAGCTTTTCCAACCAAGGCTTCCAGGACTAGTAACTCAACCCAAGTTGTTACAGGGCTTCTAGAGAATTTGTCCAACCAAGGCTTATAGGAACTAATAATTCAACCCAAGCTAAGGAAACATGAGAACCAACCAAAACAAAACAAGGAAATAAACTCAAAATCTCCATGGCTATCCAAGAAATGGCAAGGCTAGGAAAATCCACTGTCAATATAGGAAATCTTCCATGCCCATGATAGATCATAACCAAGAAACCACATGCACATGTCATGCATGCCAAAACTAGTGAGGAAAACATACATGCAACTTGGTACCTGCAAGCAAATCCGCTATAGCTGCTGACCCCGATGTCCTCTTGTGCTTTCCTACTCTTCCTTTACCTCCTTGCTTCAAAATTCCAAGTATGCCACACCCTCCAAGAGTGCTCCAAGAAAAATTTTAGTATCTAAGAGTATGAGAGAGAGAGAATAGAGAGAGAGCTCCAAAAATGAACTGACCAAGCTTAATGAGGCCTCTATTTTCTTCATTTTCCATTATTTTCCTTCATTTTCCTCCTCACATGCAACCTGTGACCTTTGACCTTCATTTTCTCCTAATTTCCTTTATTTTCATAAATAATATGCCAATTAATGCCCCATACCTTTCCAAAACCTTTGTCATTACCTTTTCCATTTTCCTTAGCCATAATAAATCGAATGAACACCCACTAGGATGTTTTTCCCACCATTCTGCTTGGAATACATGCCCCATGACCGTGGTATTGTATATTTTACATGGATTTTTAATCAGGGTGGCTACAAATAACCTTGATGCAAAATAATAAGTTTTATCCTTATTAACAAAGAGAAGACTTCTCCTTCCTTTGTGACTGATCACGATTTATGTGATTGCTTATTCATAAATGCAGACTTGGTTTCCATGGCTTCCATGGGCGAATCTCTAAGTTCCTACTAAACTCAACTCTATTATATGTTTTGAGCGCTAAACTGCATTTGAACCTTACTTCCTAAGGTTGGCCACCTCTACTTTTTTTTCAAAATATCGTTTACTTTCAAAATGTTTCTTTATTTTCTGTTTTGTGATTTCTGGAAAAAAAATGCACTCCAATGGATGAAAGTCCTTCGAAAATGGAAATCTTCTCTGCAGTTGTGCTAGTTGGAGCAAAGGTGAAGGCTTTTGAGCTATTGTGCCTATTAAATTTTTTACTTTGATGGTTTTAACAACATGAAAATGCCCTATTCAAGAAATTATGAACCAGAAGATGCGTTTAAATCACTTCGTTAGAGAATTTAGGCTTTTGAGAAACTGAACTTCTTGCACTAATTTACTTGACTATTTTACCTACATGCAAATGTTAATTTTGAAGAAAAGACTGCACAAAATAAATTGAATTCAAAACATTTACTTAGAGAAAATGTAAATACGTGCTTAAGATCATTGAGAATTAAAGGTTGGAAGATTTCTTGGAAATATGTTCTGTGTGTTTGGTTTTGGCCTATTAACTTTAGACATCCTTTGACTTTATTTATTTATTTTATCTTTTAATGAACTAAGCAGGACAAAATTTGTCAATTTATGGACAATTTATCAGGGAATGTGACTATTGGTCAATATATTCCATAGATTTACAATAGAAAGAAAGAAGAAAGAAAATTATTTTAACGTCCACGAGGCTAAAAATACACTATGGGACAGATTGCTTCTTCATCTGGTTGATGTATTCAACTCTTTTCTTGTGAAGCCTCACAATAAACGTTCCCAACTTCTCAACAAACCCCTCGCTGAATAGATTATCCCAAGAGATAGCTTCCAAAATATCTGCATAAATTTCCCTGTTGTCTTTGAAGGCCTCGCATTCTAAAATGAAATGCTTTTCTGTTTCCACTTTTCCGGAAGAACAAAAAATGCATTCTCTTTCCTCCCACACTTCTTTTGGCCTTTTTCAATGCCTTGTTTCGCAACAGAGTTGATGAAAATTAGTCCTTAATTGAGCAATAAGAATTTTGGCTCTCCAAAAAATATTAGCCTCTGTTGTCGCTTTTAACTTCACCTACAACAGCGAGTGCGTCAGGGGACATAGAAAGCCTCCTAGAGATAGCCTCTGGGTTGATTGTAGACCAGTGCCTAGGACATCTTAATGAGAGGAGTGCATGGAAGATTATGAGTGGGGTTTCTATTGCACTCTAATTGTCACGTAAGTAAAAAGAGAATAAAGGGGGCTTGGTTCAATAGTCCGTTATGTAGGTAAACTAAAGCTGATACATGGATCCAAACGGTTAGGGGGTAGATCGGGGCAACCTCAAAGAGAAATGTATTTAATGGTGGCCAACACACAACAACATATAACTTTATATTGAAGTTGTAGTAAAGTGAACAGGAGGAAAGTAAGGTGTTGGCTTGATGGGCCTTGACCCAGGTTCAACGTTAAGCAACCAAGCAAATCCCTACACTACTGGCCCTTTCAGCATCAATCCACAGAGCGTGGACTGAATTCTCTCTTGGAGTAGTATGGGGGGATGTAGGAACCAAGTTTTCGCACCCTGAGATGGTTGTGATATCAGTTATTTTCCCTAACCTTCCTTCGTGCAGATCGATAATCCCTTTAGGGCTTATCAAAGTACTTCTCTTATTCGTCCTCGAAGCCTCCACGAAAGTCTCTGGTCGTCCTTCGTGGGCCCTAAATAGATAGATCAAGCACTTACGTGCCCCTGTAATTACTCTTACTTCTGTATCTACCCATATTCGTTTAATTATTGGTTGCTTTAACATGCATTACAGTTATCTTCGTGTAAACATATATTCCTACTTGCGTTCATATGACAAAGTAAAATACATAGATTCACGCATCAATATAACATTACTTCATACTCCAAAATTCAACATAGCATAATCACAAAATTCATAACAGAAGTAAAATAACGCATATGAAGATAGTTATAGAACATTCCTTTTTATTAATAATCCATATTTCCAGTATAGACTCTGACTGCCCTGCGCACATAGCTGCAGGGGTCCGCGCACTCAGTTGCGGACTTCTACCCTAGGCCTCTGCGCACTCAGCTACAAAGCCTCTTCCTATGCTAAGACTCTTCGCTCTTAGCTCTCACAGACCCATTATATTCATTAACATCAAGTATCAACTATGAACTATCTCCCTTAAACTTTTCTAAGACTCCCTTTTTATACATTCCCATGGTCCGCAGACCATGGGTAGATATCTAAAGCCGACATGTTTTTACATAAAAGGAGGGCAAAACCCTTTATTGACTCTTGACATCTTCGCACTCCGCGACCACAAAACGTGGAGACTTTAAATTCCTTTACACAAAACTTGGGCCTTTAGCCCCAAAACTTGGGCTTTTAACCCCAAAATTGACCCCAGGGGACCTGTTCACAATATAAGGAGGGAGTTTGATGCATAGGGCTCTAACGGAATCCTAAGCAACAATGTCCTGGCAGAGGTATGGAAGATTGAAGAGGTGGAATGGTAGAAACAATAGAGTTCTTATTGAGGTTTCATACTAAGTATAACATGGGTACATCTATCACCAAACAAGGTGAGTAAATCTGTGCTCATACAGGTACTGTGGGTTAATCTAATAAGACATGTAAATCTGTATTTACTACAGGTACTATAGGCTATTGAATAACACAAGTAAATATGTTATATACACAGGTATTGTTCTCTATTTAGCAACACAGATAAATCCATGAATCAGGAAGAAACCGACAATCTCATTACACTATTTCATAGAAGGAAAAACATATATGAAATGAGATTTACAAAGAGGAAACATACTACACATTGATATGCTTGGAATCACCAAATAGTTTCATTAATCTTCAAAATGGGTCCAAATACCAGTCCATCACATTCGTCAATACATCGCTCAAGTACCTCATGAACAGGCAACTTAGAACCAAGAATGGCATCTCAGAATTTGACCACTATGGGTGCAAAATTTTGGAACCTTTGATAGCTGTTTCTCCCCTTTATTTATACCCAGAAGGAGGGATTTGAATCAACAATTGCAAAATATCTCAGCCAGGGCCAACTTTCCGATTAACTAGCTGTCTCAGCTTGTGATGGCTCTATTGCCCAAAATGATTACAATTGAGATTTGATCCCTTTCTTGGAAATATGGAAACTACAAAAATAATAAGGAAAAGAAAAAACTAAAAGATGATGGAGGACGTGTCCCTCTGATGTTCATGTGAAGGCAACTGGTCAAGCCATGTCTTTGTCATTATGCATCCCTCTAGCTGCTAGGTCAGTTTCTGTCACTTTCACCTTAACTCTCTGTAGCATTCATTCTTTAAAACTAGGAGTGGGCAACTGTCAGTTTCATGCCGCAGTACAGATACAGAGGACACCTGGGTAGTACCTCGTCTTCCCTCTGTAAGGAGCACCATGCTGGATCGTTGAGTCCCCCTGACCTTCCATGTCTTCATTTACACTGTATTTGTTGACCCTAGTTTCGTGTCACAACGGGTCTTTCTGGGTAAACCCATATTGATTTACTATTGCACCAACTTCATTCAATGCTTCAGCTGCCAACCCATCCACCTTCAAAACCTTGTACTATACTATTGGGCTTTATGACAGCGAGACTTTTACTCTGCAGAACGATAGGTTTTGATGCTCTTTGGCCCCCTTTGGTTTAGCCCTTATTTAAATTTCTTTTCATATAACCGGGGAGTTGTGACTAGGTGCTTAGTTCTCAGGGGCTAGGGCCTTTGGCGGGAGAGAGTGTGAGGATGAGTGGTTTTTGGAGGGGGGTCATGAGCGGTAAGTGGTAAGTGAGGCGGGGGGGGTTACAAAATGATATGAGAGGGAGACGTAGCAGCGGGGCCTAGCATGGAAACCGCTTTTTGGGATTCCCCCTTCACTGATAAAGGGAAACATGGCGAGGGGAAGGTGGCGAAAAGGCCTAGGAGCCATCAATCTGGCGGAGTCAATCTGGGTCGTCCAAAGATGGGAGGTGTTTATTTTATGGTGGAGGAGGGACCGCAGGATTGATGATGTAATTAGTGCCACGTGGCACCTCTTGAGTGGTGACATGTGTCACTTGGATACGCCACCATAAGACCCCGCAAATGCCAAATCTGTGTGCCACGTGTCCTCCATATTACCACGTCATGCTGACATCATCTGCCATGTGTATTCATTGGGACCAATGGTATTCCGCCACATGGCCCCCCTGGAGGAGAGAGAAAAGGCCCTCTTGCCTTTGGTTTTGCAATTGATTTCCTTTGTAAATCGACATTGACCTTTCCCAGCGCTTTAACACTAAAGGCCCAAAATTTCGGTGATGTTTTGATATCGGCGTTCAGCGATGTTCTGACCCTGTGTTTGTGTGCACCCTTTTGCACCTGTGATCACCAATATGTGATATTAGTGCTTTGCATTGTGAACCGTCGATACGCTATGCGCCATGGGCCTCCGACTGCCGATATGCGATATTTTCTCTGCCTTGGACCCTTTTGACTTTTGCGATCGCCGATATCAGCAATCTCTGATCGCACATTTGATTGGCTCTCCCTTGTTGTTGCTTTGCCAAGACTCCGATTGCGATTGTGATAAGCCTCCCTTGATCTTTTCTCTTTGCTTTCTATCCTTCAAAGGGGTAGCTTCAATATGCTCTAATTTCTGATCTAGGAGTCCATTTTTGGACTTCCACCTATCGTTCGAAATCTTGTTCCAAGCACTATCCAACAGAGAGGGTCCAATTAAGCTTTGAGAGCTTCTATGGCTTGGGAAATGGATTCAAACTTCATTTCTCTTTTGCACTCTGGGTAACTGATAACTCATAATGTAGTGAGTGACAACAACCTCTATGTACGCTTTTTGTCGATGATTATGAGTTGGATTAAACACTTCAACATAGTACTTTTTCTTTCTCCCTAGCTCCTTATCCCAAGTACGTTTGTGGAACTTATCCATAACAAATACTTTTGTCTCTTTACTGTTTATGGAACACACGTTCAAGCAAATACCCCATTTACTAGACCATTTGTTATTTTGTTGCATCCAAGTCTTCAGAATCTATGACAAAAGTAAGAGAATTCTCTTGCCTTCTCAAATTGAACTTGAATTCTCTTGCCTTTTCAAATTGAACTTGTTGCTCTTTAATCAATACCGACTTTAAAATAATTTCTTATTTTTAGTTATATTTTCACTATTTTAATGATTTATCTATATATATATATATATATATAATGAAATTAAAGTTGCAGGGTGTAGTAGGATTCATTATGTTAAAAAAAACTTAATAATTTTAGAGGAGAAACATAAAATATTCTTTGAGACCTCACTCCAACTAAACCTTAAAGCCCTACTTAATTCCATGGCACCCCATGCATTATATATATTTCTTGTCCTATTTGAGTCCATAATCACTATGATCCTAGATAATAGAGTCCTCCATGAAATGATAATTATCATCTAATGCACATAATGGTGCATCATCAAAACCATGTTGCTCTTTGGTGGCAAAAAATTGACCCAAGAAGAGAATTTACGACAAGAGTAAGAGATGACTCAAGAAGAGAACCTATGACAAAAGTAAGAGAATTCTCTTGCCTTCTCAAATTGAACTTGAATTCTCTTGTCTTTTCAAATTGAACTTGTTGCTCTTTGTGAGATTCCCAACAGGAAAATAATCAACATTTTAGTGTTCTAAATGAAATAGTGACAAACCAAACATAAAACACAAGAGACCTAAAATAAATGCAACCTTTATTTATATTATTAACTGAAGAAGATAGTACATGCCCATACAAAATATAAAGAGAAAACATAAAACAAAATAGAGAAAAAGAGAACAAAATAAAGAGAACAAAAAACATGGAGACAAATCACACCCACCGGGTTTTAATATTTTAGTGAGAAGCCTTACGGCATTCCTTTGCAACATTTGGTGCAAGTGCTAGTTAAAAAAATTAAAAACATCAATAATCTCACTATTAAACTGTTAGTGTCTTAGTGTCCATATTATGGAGAAGTGGCAAAAATATTTTACTCTCACTCTCAACCATAAATAAAATATTTCTATGTCCCTATGAAACAACATAATCTTATATCAACTTTATAGAGAAATAAAGTAGTTAAAAGTTAAAAAAATATTGCATATAGGTTAGATAAAGCAATTGAAAAAAAGAAAAAATAGAATTAAAACATTTTTAATTTCACTATTTTATGCCCAAATAAATTTTGATCCATTTTATACATTAAAAAATGAAACATAAACAATGAAAAATTACAAATGGGCTTTCTTTCATTTGTTATTCTATGAAGATTCATTCATTTGCTTAGATTTTAGGATAGAAATGGCTCTCTTAGGCCATGCCTGCTGCTTTCCTTTCGTGGCAAAAATCTCTGCTCTTTGATCTCCATGTAATCAGTCTTTCAAGTTAACTTCTTTATTTTTTTGCAGAAGCTTGAACTGGAGAAATTTATCACACACGAGGTTTCATTTGCCGATATCAACAAGGCATTTGATTACATGATTAAAGGTGAGAGTCTGAGATGTGTGATAAACGTGATTGGCAATTAAACGTTCAGGAGGAAGTGAACAGTAATATCTTAAGTTTTCCTAAGTTTCTTACAGATTTTGTGATAGATGGCATGTTTGAAGTTAAATTCCTTGACAGATAGAGGTTCCCTGAATTCAATACATGAAAGGGTTTGGAGAAATACGTTAGAATTTTAGTATTGTAAAAATGGTTTCAATTTTATATTTTAAAAGTTTTGAACTTTGAACAAGCGTTATTGTTACGAAGAATCTAGGTTGAAATGGTCTGATCTTGAATAATTAACAGGGTTATAACAAATTAATTGGTGCAGATTTTGAACATAAAAAAATTATAGCGAAAGTCTGAATGGATGTGGAAATTCGAAAAATGTTGTTAAGTCAAAGGTGGAAAGGTGGAATTATGATTAACGCATATGGTTATGAAAAACCAAAATTGGCTTTGTGAAAATTTGAGAGTGTTTTTATAGGAAATCAAAGTCAAAATCTTTGTAATAATCCCTTCTCATGTCTATCAATTCCACATATAACATCAAAAATTTATTTACAAAGAAATTTAGCTTATTGTCTTTCCCAAATGTGCTTTCTATTCTTTTGAATATGTTAGGATTGTAATATTTCAATAGTCTGGTCTCCTTGGACTATTCAAATTTGCTGCCTTAAGTTAAAAAATCTCTTCCCAAATGCTTTGATTGACTAGGCTTTCTTGGTCTTTGAAGTTGAGTTCAGTTTAGAAACTCACTGGAAAAAAATATATATTATAAACTAGAGGTCACTGTAAATTGCATACCAAAGTTGTATGGATTTTAAAATAAATTACATACCAAAGTTGTATGGATTTTAAAATAAATTACAGTGACATTTTGTTGCCATATACACGTTTTAGCGGACGTTAGAACCGAAGTGGTTATCCACACTCGTTTTAGGTATTACACAGACTTTAGTATTGAAAGCTATGAACCCCGATTGTATAAGCAGAAGATATTGGGTAAGCTTAGAATAAAAATCACTAAATTTATTTGTGATTTGGTAAAATTGAGGGATTGGATTTGCGCTGCTTCTTGAAATCAAAGTAGAGTAGTAGATTGTTAACCAAAGAATTTTTTTTTTTTGAATCCCAAAAAATAATGTCTATATGTACTTCTCATCCATTATTTGGGGAAGCAAGTTTTTTTTATGTTGGTTCAAGGATATTACAACTAGTATAGATTCAATTCCGAATCTACCAAACCTAGAGAGGAATCAAATGGATGTATGCTAGTTTTGAATAACATATTAATAAAAGGTTTTTTAATTTTCACTTGCTATTAATAATGGCTTTAGGTTAGTTGTAATGGAGGAGAAAGCAATGACTTCATGTAGGTGAAACCTCGAGAGTTTCAACTCTAAAATTTATCTACAATACATTGATTAATTACACGTACATGCTTATGATAATTTTGGCATTCACAAAATTAATTTGTTAATCTCCTAAACCAAATCACCCCATGTAGGTGTAACCTCTAGAGTTTCAACTCTAAAATTTTATGTTAAACACACACATGGCAGCAACAGAATATTAAAGATAAGCAGGGGAGTGCATCTATTATTTGACAATGATATACATTTTTAGTACATTCGTGTGACCGTTGGGTTCCACATCCCAAGGTCTCTTGGACTCTCATGGCTGTTCACATTCTAGACCAACCCATAGAGGATTAGGTGTCCAACATTGCCCCCCTTAATCCGAAGGGTTATATATGAGTCCAGGAAGAGAGTTGTAAAACAAAATGTGCACAAATGCATGGCAGCACTAGGCCAAATGTGCTCTCTGAAATGTTGGTATAAAGGGCGATGGTTTAAGGATGACCACCAACACTGGAATGCTTAGCGCAGTTCCCAGAACACTGCCAAGTCTGGCATGAAGCTTAGGTCTTCTGCTAGAGGAAGTGCTCCTGATGTTTTGAAGAGGGAAACCTTCAACCATGAAAGGGAGGTCTCACCCCACATAAAAGGGAGAACCTCAACCTGAAAAGGGAAGTCTCAACCTGTGATGGTTTAAGGATGACCAACAACTTTGGAATGCTTAATGCAATTCCTGGAACTCTTCCAAAACTGGCAAGAAGCTGAAGTCTTTTGCTAGAGGAAGTGTCTCCAATTCTTTGAAGAGGTATCACTGACTGAAGGCATGCTCAGTGGCATCTTCATCTCTGGCTACAACTCTGAATCTGATATGGAATGTTGTGGCTTAGGTTGGCTTGATGTGGCTTTGAAGCTTGTAGATGACCATCATTTCCCCCTTGTCAGATACAAGGCGAGAAGATGAAGAGATCTCAACTGCAAGACTTTTCAATATTCGAGAACAAATCCTGTTGTATGCGCGAAATATCTTCTTGCCTTTTGAAGCCCATTGCCAAGAAGCAATCCATCCAAGAGGAATCATTGTTCTTGCAGGATGTTTGTTTTTGAAGCATCTGTTTGAAGAATGACTGGTTTTATGACAGTGCTTACATGGATGAAGATCAAAACAATGATCTTTCATATGGCTAACTCAGTCACACTGTCAGCATTTCACAATCTGTTGCTGTGGTAAAGGAGCAAAATCTGGAACAGTTGAAGGTGAATTGTCATGAAGGAATCCAACACTCTGAAATTGGATGGGCTTTTAGTAATTTGGAATATGAAAGGACACGTCCTTGTCATATCCAAGACCAGTTCTATGCTTGTTGTGGACAAGCTCTTCCCAAGGTTTGATGACCGACTTGGGGACTGCAGACTGAATTTTGCATCTATATGTACAACTGTTGCTTCATTGGGTACTAAATCTGAATTAACTTCAACAATATTGACTTGCTACTGATGGGAGTATATCTCAATGTTCTGAATAGAATGATGCTTACGATGTTGTAGCTCTTCTTGTTGTAGCTTTGTGTCAAGCTGCAAAAACTCAATCTTCTCATGTGCATTTTGGAGACAAATTTTAATATTAGAAAGAGAGGTTTTGTTGATCTTAACCATCTCATCAACAATGGAATGTATTAAATTATTCAGTAGTTTCAATACATCATCCATTCGATCCATTTCAAGCCAATATAATCAGAGAAATGATGTTATCTTCAGCTACTTGCAAAACATATATATATATATATATATATATATATATATATATATATATGTTTTGCAAGTAGGCTCTAAAAATGACAAATTGAGTTCGTGGATTGGACCTTCTACCGTTTGCAGCTTCCTCTTCAATCATTTCTTTCAGCATAGTAATGCACACAACGATATCCCTAATGAAACAATGCATGAGAAATAACACTTGAACTTTTGTTTAAGCAGGTGGAGATTCGATTCGATTAATAGTTTATAAGAACTTGTTTGATCTCTATCACTTTATTCTCCTTCAATGGCCTCCGCTCAGTGCTGCCCTTTGAATTCTTCTTATTTTTGTTTTTCAGGCATGGTTCTTGTTATAGTAGATACTCAATCCACGAACTTTGTCCCAAATATTACATTGGCATTGTTAAACATGCCTTCCTTTAGTGAAATAATAAACTGTGAATATGGGAAATGATCTTTTATCATTCTTCCAATATTTTTTGTATGACTGAGGTCAAGAGCAGCATCCACCCTTGAAACCTAAACGGTAAAGCCAACATTCAAAGGTTGCTCAGTGTTTTTCTTCCAGCAATCTCCGGCTACAATACAGCTAATGGACAACGTTAATATGAACCAAGTGTATTATGGACAATCTTTCTGATATCATGTTTCACAATTCAGACTCTCGTGGCACATCAAATGATTCAGGATCAACAGAAGTTCAACGCTTCATTCCAGCCTCAGTTATGTGCACCAACCCCTTCAGAATTAACCCGTTCATTAGAGCGCTGCTACAAGCGAAGAAAGTCTACCAAGAAGAAGAAGGACGAAGTAGTGGTCCCTATTCAAGCTCAATAAGGTGATGAGAGCTTTCCAGATGCGGAGTTTGGATCTCCAACTTATGATGGATCCAAGGAAATATTTTATGCTCTGAAAATTGCAAATGCATTGAGCAAGAATTACGAAAACAGTTAAGAAAGAAAGGATATCTATCAAAGTGATATTCCCGGAAGTTTAAATTATCCTCAGCCTGTATCAAATGATTCTATGTCTGGAACAACTGCACTTGTAGGTTATTCATCTCCTTCTTCGAGGGTACAAGGTTGCTGCTGGTGCATCATCTACTAACTGTGCTGAAGAGGCAGAATTTGATAGTGGTGCCAATTCTTCTAAGCAAAGAGCCATGTCACCAGGTACATTAGCTCTGATGTGTAACAAGATACTCTCTTTACAGCCCCGTCTTCACCGTCTGGTGGTTGTAGGATGCCTTGTAGTCATCATACAACACAAACATTTGCCGAACAAGAGAGACTTATCCTATCAGAATTTCGTGATTGTCTTCGGAGTATTATTGATGTAGGCAAAAGAAGAGCCACACAATATTCAATAGAGGCAGCAATGACAATGAAAAGGAACCATCTGATATTTATGGCAGTGGTATACCAACCAGGTATGGCAATGTTAACACTCCAATATTATGGGTCCACAAAGGGTGGTTTGCAGGGCAAGCTTGCAATGATGGATTCAGAGTTATAACATATATTTCATTAAATATGGAATTAAATAGTGGATCTAGAATTTCAAAATAACCAAGAAACATAATTCTAGTGATGTCCTTGTACTAATTTTTTTCTAATTTTAATGAAATATGTGTTTTATGTCAGGCTTGTAGTATCACATATAGCAACACAACAACACAGTGGAGTGGGATTACTGGGTTTGGTGGTATGCTTCAAGCAGTGGAGCGGTTTTTATTGCACAATGTTCAAAACTAATCACATATAATAAGTAAATACCTTCAACCGATGCCAATACACTCACCATACGCTAATAACCAGTTTTCAAATGGAGTATACAACGCACTGTCAGTCAATGAAGTTTTGTTTTTCAACATTGGTAAGAACAACACCAACGCACATCGAGCACAGTCCTTCAACGACACAAAACACAATCCTTCAAAGGCACTGAGAACAATCCTTCAACACTCAATCACTGAGTGTTCATTCAATTTAATGTAAGGGGAGGTACACCAAGCGTTACACCAGATTATCACGCAGAGGGCAGAAAATATGGCAGAGAAATCTGACAAGAGTTACACCATATAAAACTAATTTGAGACCTGCGCTCTGACCGGTGCACATAGATTTTGGAAAGCGTATTAAGGTGGTTCACAAAATTCAAGGTATGGTATAACATTTAACTCTCGACCAACTCATTCAACAACAGAGATTTGACAGAGATGGCAGTCTAACACAGAGGTACAGGACTGACATGTATAGAAAGGCCACAAAAAACAAGCTCACATAAACAAGTGGCTTATACTTGAGCAGGGCAGGAGATCGCCCACTCTGATACCATGTTAAACACACACATGGAAGCAACAAAATATTAAAGACAAGCAGGAGAGTGCATCTATTATTTGACAATGATATACATTTATAGTGCATTCGTGTGACCGTTGGGTTCCACATCCCAAGGTCTCTTGGACTCTCATGGCTGTTCACATTCTACACCAACCCACAGAGGATTAGGTGTCCAACATTTTCTCTAGAATACATTGATAAATTAAGCATACATTCTTATGATAATTTTGGCAATCACTCGTGTAGATTTAAAAGAAACACATATGATAATTTTGGCATTCACACATGTAGATTTAAAGAAACACAAAAGATACAGGAAATACCTCAATATAATGACAAAGGACAAACCTTAACACAAATTCCTTGTCGTTAATAATTTTCCTAATATCATTGGATGTTTGGAAGCCCTTCTATATTGTACATGAAGAGAAAAGTTGACTTTGTTATTACTATTATTGAATTTTGAGAAGTGAGAAGTTGATTTTCATTGTAGTTGTGATTCTTTGAAAAGGTGTGAGTTGACATTTAACATTTCAAATTTTAATTTTTAATTATTATAATTCTTAATTTGATAGTTTCCCTTTTCTTAATTAATAGTTATAATTATTATTTTAATTATAAATTTTGAGCATACATAACATTACATGATGTTACACGACTTTACAACATCTCCCTCATATTGGGCTATAGAGCACCTAACATTACATGATGTTAAATGACTTTACAACATCTCCCTCATATTAGGCTATAGAGCACCTCTCACTGTAATTGTATGTCATTCATTCTCAAAAGAAACTTTATTTATTTTGTTACCAGAGAATAGCCCTTGATGTGTTGCAATGTTGTCTATTAAATCTCTTAAACCAAATTAATTCCTTGGTTGCAATGCAGATGAGATACTCTACTTAGATGCTTGGCTTCTTGGTTGTTCATGATATTATTCCTCCGGTCAATATATAAAATTAATTTGTTAATCTCCTAAACCAAATCAATTCTTTGGCTACATCGTTGTTTGAGACACTCTACTTCAATAATTAGATGTTTGGTTACTTAGTTGCTCATGATATTATTCCTCTAATTAGTTTGAAACATTAGTTGGATCTAAGTATTTGATCATCCACATTCATTGCTCAAATCTCCATCACAAAATTCTAATAAGTTTAATGTATCAATTTCCATCAAAAGTAATGTCCATGTTTTAAGAAGTGCTACGTGGGGTTGTGTTCCTCACCATTTCAAGATGGAAAAAATTCATGTTGAAGGTTTAACATTGTGTCCCTAAAAGAAAACTTATGGTGCGAAAAGTTTCCCATTAGGGACACAACCTAAAATCTTAAAATGTAAGGATGTCTTAGAATATCCCTTAGATGCATTTTTTTGTTCTACATTTCCATACCCTAGAAACTTCGTAGGAGATTTTTTTTTAGTACCCTAAAAATATCTTAAAACTCTCTTTATTGATTAATAATGGTGTTAGCCTAGACCTAAAGAAAATTCGTTCAATCAAATTAAACAAAAATGATGTCTAGTCTTGTACATACCATAATATACATCATGATGGAATTTGCATTTACAAATAACACTTTTTCATTGCTTGCAACTCAACCTACATCTTTGGACTCATGTATTTAGATAATTGACCATATAAAATTTAGTTGTGACGTTGGATTTCAAATTTTAATATTGATAAATGTTTGCAAAAAATATTGTATCATTTTTGGAATTTATAAGGTCTAACATGTATACTTGAAGTAAGTATTTGAATCAATAGGTGAATTCTCTCAAATACTTATCCCTTTAGGTACCCATCAATCCTTTGGCAACACACTTTGGAATATTGATTTAAACCATACGAAACCTCCTACAACCTGCAAACCAAACATTGTCTTGTGGATTTCACATATGCTTTCGGCTACAACATGTATATCTTCTCTAACTCTCCATTGGAGAAATTTGCATTTTCATAAAGTTGATACACATTTATACCATGTAATTTATCAAGTATGAGCACACCTTAATTGATGATATTTGTACCACGAGTGAAATATATTTTTGGTAATTGACTCCTTTAGTGTGAGCATACTATTTTCCATGAAGTGTGCTTTATACAAAATAACTGAACCATCTTAATTATATACTTTCATCCAATTGTTTTATTTTGAGAAGCAATTTTACAAATCTCCAAACTTAATTTTCTAAACAATTATTCAAACTTTTTATACATGCCATTGTTCCATTGCCTTCTACCATCACTTGCGAGGCTTCTTTGATAGTAATGAAATAAGTATGCTTGACATTATAGAATAATCATGGAACCATTGTGATGGCCTTTGAAATCTATTTTAATTATTAGTGATTCACTATTAATATTGTCCACTTCCTCAATGCTCATAAGCCCTAGTTTTAACTCCTCTACACCCTTAATATCCTTCTTATCCATAGATTCCTCCATTGTGTCTCATATGGGAATTGAATCCCCTTACAATGTTGATGGTTTTAAAAGAACTAACACCAATGCCTTCAGCCCTAAAGTCCAATATTTGCATTGGTTTCTTAGTAGCACTTTCCATGTCACATATCCCACTTCTTTAACCAATAATGTATGTTCATCAAATACAATATCCCTACTTTTGATAAGATTCTTGTTTACTAGATCTTAGACTCTATAAATACTTGAATAACCATAATATTTGACCATAAATCCACTTCATACTTTTTCACCTAATGCTTCTCCTCCCCATATTGTACATGGAGATAAACATGGTGCCCAGACACCTTAGCACATAGATTGCTTGGCTTCCTCTCATTCCATGCCTTATAGGGATGCATGGATTGTAACAACCCCAAGTTAAAGTTTCATGCAATAAAGGATAATAAAGGGAAAATAAGACCAAGGTCATGGGACATGTATTCCAAGTTGAATATTGAGCAAACACTTTAGTGGTCATCACTTGTGGTTCAATAACGACTATGGAAATTGACAAAGGCATTGACAAGGGCAAAGAGGAAATAAAAATGACATTTAATTAAGGAAATAAAGAAAAATAGGAGAAAATGAAGGTGAAGAGACACAAATATGCATACAAAGGAAATTAAAGAAAAATGAAAGAAAATGAAGAGAAATGAGACATCAATGATAAAAAGGCACCTGAGAAACAATTCACATATTCTGGTCAGTGTTGGCTTGGATTAGTTTTATAGAGAGAGAGAGTGAGAGAAAACAACGGAAAACAAAGGACTAACAAAGGAAGGGAAAGGATAAGCAAAGGAAAGCAAAGGAAAACATGGAGAAAGTTGGATCAAAAACTTAAGCAGGAATATTTTGTAGGTAAGAGGTTGCATGTGTGATTTCCTTGTTGGGATGTGAATGCATGGTACACATATTTGTTTATTTGGTCCATTTGTTGTCATTGTCATGGGTTTTTCCTGGTTCGACAATGGTTTTATCCTTGCCTTGCCATTTCCTAGATAACCATGGTGTGATGGGATTCATTCTTGGTTGAGCTTTGGATTGCCGAAAGGTTTTGGAACTGGGTGAGGTGGCCTCAGGAAAATACCAAAGGTTGGGGGTAGAGATGGTTTTCTCCAAGAAACCCTTGATAGGTGGGTGGAGAGAGGAAAATTCCTCAAGGTATGTTGAAGAAATTCTGAGGCATCCAAGCTTGGCTTGGTTTTGTGATCTCAGGACCGATTTAGGTGAGATCACAGTAGCTTGAGGGTGGAGGTGGTTTAATCTCCTGAGTCCTTGTTTGCTTATGTATTGATTTATCCCATGAGATCCCACATGTAGAATTTTCTCTACAAATCAGCTAGCTCACTAATATCATGTAGAAATTCCACCTGCAGATCAAATTGATATATGCAATGTACTAAAGCATAATACTAGATCTACATCTACCATAAACTTTGTGGAAGCTAATCAACCATGAGCAACATCAAGCATGAACATATATAACTAATAAGAAGGAATAAATCACACATAACAAAGAAGAATTTATCCGGGAAAATCACCAGCCTAAAACCCCATCTCTGTATTATTAATCAAGTGGAAGTCCTCAACAACATACAAAAAGAATCAACTCAAAAGTTATCCTGCTCTCTCTGTACTTTGATGATGTAGCTCATGGACTATCTAGGCCTGTATATATAGGCTCCACAAGTCCTCCAAGCCCCTATTTCCTTGCGCAGTTTTGATTGGGGTCGAATTACATAACATGTGTGAATTGGCCCAAATCATACCTGCTATCACCTCAGGTCCAACTACGCAGTCTCTAAGGAATAATATTCCTTCTGCATGCAAGGAATATTCACCAAGGAATATCCTAGCAATTGATAGTACACTGTCCGTCATCTGATCTCAGCTGGGTCTCTATCTGAACTGACATGCATCAGTTATCCATGAGTGAATACTCAGTTATCTGAAAATACCAGTTGTCACATGCTTGCAAGCATCAACAAACTGAATCTCATTAATTTAACAACTTGTTAAATTAATTTAACTGGACTTGACTAAGTTAAACTAAGTAAACTGATCCTCTCAATATAGAACTCATCCTTAATTCCTCAATCAGTGGAGCAAATCAAGGACACATTCCCCAATCAGTGGAGAAATTATTGCATGTTCTCACAAAGACTTCAAGTTTGATTTTCCTTAACTAAGTAACTCAAACTGAATTAATTAATTAATATTCAAACTGCTGGTAAGACCAAATTCGAATTTTACTTCCTATATCTAGTCCAGGGACAGACTAAAATAGGAATCCACACTGCACTGCTAAAAATATAACTTCTATTTTTAGCACTTCCATTTTTCATTCCTTGTTGCCTAATCCAGCACTAATGCCCAAACTACTATTTTTAGCAATGCTATTTTTAGTACTTCTATTTTTAGAAATTTGTTGTTGCCAATTTTCAACACCACATTCATGCTTGGAATATGGCACAGGGGTGGCTAAAAGAAATATTTTTTTCAGCAAAACCTATGTTCGGGTGGTATGTGGAAGTCCTTGACTTGGTTGGGTTTTTCATATGTTAATATGAGTTATTATTCTAATGTAATTAATGAGTACATGTACTTGTTATTGTGTATTTTAAGGCTATTTAGTCATGGTTTCTATTATGGTTATATGCTGGTTATAAGCATGGTTCTATGATATACTCTAGTTTTGGATCTTGTTCATGATTTGATAGTTTATGGAATGGTTGATGAATGAATGGTCTAACAAGTGTTGTTGTAGCTAGCTTGAGAGGGCTTTGAACCTTCTTGGTGATTATCATATGAAGTTTAGAAGTTTATGATCATATATGCATTCATAACATGTAGCTTTCATGTTTACTATATGCTTGACGAAATGTCTATCCTGTATTAGGCATGTTCTAGTCAAGATCATGTTCAAGTTTTGAATGGTTAGCCTAGTTATCATGTTATTTATGTTTCTAGAAACTTACAGGCAGTTTTGGGTAGTGGTCTGAAGGCTTTCCTGAAAAAGTGGCATAGATCTCGCAACTGAATGCACATAACATGGGATTTTTTGTCACAACAACATGCAGGTAGACTTATGGGTGCGGTTGGAGCTTCATAACCACACGCATAGTGTGTCAAAGGTGCGGTTGGGGTTTTAAGTTAGTGAAAAGAGTTTCAGCTCAAGGATTGATCACCAAGGGTGGTTGTTGGGCTCCTGAGTGGTCTGAAGTCTCTGATGGATGCTAGTGAGTCATTAGTTTTTAGGCCCCACTACCATCACTGGAACTTGAAGGTTGGGTCAAGTCATAGTAGCACTCAGCTCATGGTTACCCTGGAGAGCTTGTAAAAGCGGGTAAACATGGGAGGGGTTGTTACAGGCTAGCATCAGAGTGAGGTTCCTTCTCTTTGAGTGATATTTGATACCACATTGTGGTATCAGATCTTTTAGGTTCAAACTCATGGACTGGATGGGATAAATGTATATTGTCATAGATTCATTGTGATGGTTATGGTTATCATGCATGAGTTTGTTATTGCATTCTTGTGTCATCATCCATGATGTTGATTTGTTGATATCAGGATGTATGTATATGTATCATGCTAAGTTGGACTGATTTGTGCAGATGTGATAGCCTCCCCTGAACTTCACTAAGGTATGGTTTGATCATGTTTCTATTTGGTTTATCTAACATAGTATGCTTGCAAGAAGAAGAAGATCAGAGATGACAAGTAGAATGGTGGGTTATAATTCAAGTGACTCTCCTTACAAATCAGTTTAACCACAAGGAGATGAATATTCTCCTAATATAGAAAACATATTGAGAAGTTTGAAGGCATAAATCAAAAGTTGCAAGGAAAATAATAATAGGATGATTGAGACATAGGAAATGATTTGTAGCAGCCCCGGGTTAAAAGTTCATGAAATAAAGTTAATAAAGTCAAAATAAGACCAAGGTCATTAGACATGAATTCCACACTGAATGTTGGGCAAAACATCCTAGTGGGTGTTCATTTCGGTTTTTATTATGGCTAAGGAAATTGGCAAAGGCATTGAAAAGGAAAAGAGGCATTAATTGACATTTTATTTATGAAAATAATGGAAAATAGGAGAAAAGGAAGGTGAAAGGTCACATAATTGCATGTGAGGAGGAAATTGAAGGAAAATTAAAGGAAATTGAAGAAAATATAGGCCTCAATAATAAAAATACTTCTGAGGATCAACTCACAACTTTCGTTGGTTAACCTTTTTTCATTTTTAGCTCGGAGCTCTCTATATTCTCTCATATGCTTGCACACTTAGAGAATTCTTAGATCAGTCTAGCATTAGAGAAAGGAAGACAAAGGAAGGACAAGAAAACAAAGGAAAGCAAGGATCAAGCATCTTAACCAAGAATACTTCTAGGTAATAGGTTGCATGTGTGATTTCCTAGCTGGTTGGTTAATGAATGGTAAATGCATGTATGTATTTGGTTCTCTTATTGTCATTGGCATGGGTTTTTCCAGGTGCGATAGTGGTTTCAACCTTGCCTTTCCATTTTCGGATAACCATGGTGAGATGGGGTTCTTTCATTTGGTTGATCTTTGGATTTTCAGATGGTTTTGGATCCGATTGAGGTGGTCTCGAGAAAATTCCCAAGGGTCTAGGAATACATTGACCAGTTTTGGAAGGATTGCGGTAAAGCCTGAGGATAGAGATAAGAAAATTCCTCAAGGTATTGGTGAAGAAATATGTAGGCATCCAACCTTGTTTGGGCCTAGGAATACCTTGATCGGTGTTGGTAGGATTGTGGTAAACCCTGATAGTGTATGTTCCTGTTTGGGCCTAGGAATTCCTTGACCGGTGTTGGCGGGATTGTGGTAAATCTTGATTGTGTAGGTGATTGTTTTGGGATTAGGAGACCCTTGACCGGTTTTGGTGCGATTGCAGTAAGTCTAAGGAATCCATGGTTGTTTTGTTATGAGTCCCACATTCATGCCTGGAATATGGAACGAGGTTAATTGGATGAAAGAAAGATTTGGTTCAACCCAATCTATGGTCGGGTGGTATGTGGAAGTCTTGACTTGGTTGGCTTTTTCATATGTTAATAAGAGCTCTTTTCCTCTTGTACTTCATGATTATTTATACTTTTTATTATGTGGCTTTGATGGTTGTTCTATCATTGTTATTATTCTAGTTATAAGCATGGTTTAATGATAGATTGTAGTTATGTCTCTTATCATGTTTTGATTAGTAAATGAATGGTTATTGAATGCATGACCTAATAGATGTTATTAAAAATATTATGAGAAGGTATTAGACCTTCTTTATGATTCTCAAATAAGTATCAGATGCCTATGTTCAGATATGCAGTCATGACATGTAGATTACAGGTTCACAATGTGTTTGACGAAATGATTGTCATGGTTAGGCCTTGTTAGGTCAAGTCTTTGAGAAAATTCTATATGGATGTCTTTGTATTGATGTCATTTATCATTATGGAAACTCTCACTTAGTTCTGGGTAGTGGTATGGAGGCTAACCTAGAATTTAGGCTCAAAATCTGAGATCACACGCTCTCAATCGAGCTTTTTGGGTTGCAACCGTTGGGATGCAGGCTTGTGGGAGCGGTTGGAGGCTTTCAACTACATGGATAACTTTCTATGGGAGCGATTGAGAGCCTAGGGCTGTGAAAAAGAGATCTAGATCAGGGTTTAGCCACTTATGGTGGTTGTTCATCCCCTGAGTAAACTGTAGCTCTTGTAGGAGGTGTCAAGTGGCTAGTTAGTGGTAATTAGTCGGCCCCACTTCCTTAAGAGGACTTAGGAGGTTGGGTCATATCATAGTATCTCTCCATCTCATATTTACCTCAAAAGATCCGTGAAAGTGGGTAAATGTGGGAGGGTGGTGTTGCAGGTTGGTATAAGAGTGGGTTTCATTCTCTTTGGGTGATCTATGATACCTGGTTGGTATTAGAGCTTCTTGGTTCAACACTTGGACTAGATGGGAAAAATGTGTTTGTCGTGCATGCATGTTAGTTGTCTATGTGTTTGTTGTGCATGCATCATGGTGGTCATTATGATGTTTATGATGTTGTTGGTATGTTATGAGGCTGACATTTTTTCTGAGATAGAGCAGGATATGTAGATCATCAAAGCAAGGTTGTAGCACTAGACCTCGAGGTAAGCGCAGATCGTCATACGTGTTTGTATGTTTGGAATGCATGTATTTTGGTTAATGGTTGTTATAAGCATTATGTTTATGTACATGTCTGTCATTCTATTACTGTTGTGGTTACATGAATTATAAATTCTAGTTGATTAGTGTGGTCATATGCACATGCATTGAATAGTCATAAATGGTAGTAGCTTGTTGTTGTATGCATTGCGGTCATATGCATGATTATTATGGTAATTTCAATTAAGATCTTGATGCTACTATGTATCATGCTACTTTGGATTGGTCTGTGCAAATAATTATGGTTATGATATTCAGTTATGAGTCTATATACTTGTGATATTGTGTCATACTAATCTATACTGACTTGTGCATATGTGATAGCCTCCCCTAAGATACATTGAGGTATGAGTGTGATTACGTCATCTATTTATTTTATCTAACATGGTATGTTTATAGGTTGTTTGAATATTTTATTAATTGCATGATATCAGTATGTGTCTATAAGACTACATGAAGGAATGATCTTGTTTTAAGACAGTTTTACTAACACAATATGTGTTGAGGCAACTGATATGAACTTGAGTGCAAATGGGTGCTAATTATAGTAGTATGACTAATGAATGTGATTTTATTTTTGATTATGACATGGTTGTTAGTCTTGGTAAAGGATTATTTAAAATTAATAGACATGATGTCTTGATCTTTGAAACATTTGATTGACATGTGCAAACATTTGCAGGGAAACATGCTTCGTATTAACGTGACAAGGTAAAAATTGATTTGTCTATATAACTAACAGTTGGGTGATGTGATAACATCTAATAAGACTCAATTGCAACAATGAAAAAGGTAATAGAAATAAATTGGGTGAGAATTCCTTTGTCTATGTTTGGAAATTGCAATACCAAATGAATGAGTGCTTTGCATGAATACATGAAGTCTTCTTAACCTTGATTTTTTCTGAAATTATGTGGATATGTGCTAGTTTCATGAACATGTATTTGATAGGTATAACAACTTATTTTCAGTTATGACTACACTTGTCAAGGAATTGGAGTCCCTTGAGATGATATATGTACATGTTTAGTGTGCTTGGAACAACGAGGTAAGGTAATTAATATATTGTTATATTTATTTATGTGCTAACAATTGTGTGTTTATGGAAGTATGATGCAAGGAATTGCATGGAAAAAGAGACTGCCATGAAATATTGAAGAAGGCCTGGGTTGAGCTTTCCTTTGGAAGCACTGGGAACCCATGGGGTTGAGTCATGGTGTCTGTTACTAGTTTTGTGCTTTCGGTGCTTTGTGACTTGTTTGCGCTTGATTTGCAGTTTTGTTTATGTCTGGTGCATGACCATGCCACTTTGTTGTGATGTCGTATTGAAATTGGTTTTCCATATTTTTCTTCTTGATGTTTCTTGTTCTTTTCTTTTATGTTTTGAGGGTCTTCAGAATTGGTTGGGGAAAGAGGAAAGTTAATGGAGCTTAGGGAGAGTTGAATGTAACCCAACAGAAAATGTAAGACCCGGATGAAGACCGATGCATGTATAAGGGCATCTGGAGGCAAGATTATGACAACTAATTACATTGGTTGGGTCCATTGGGATAAATGGACAGTGACATGATAGTCATGAGAAAGGTAAAGTAAATGGATTCGAGTCATCAGATGCCTTGGCTATGTTTGGAATTGTTGTTCTCAATGTTGTGCATATGTTGCATGGATAAAGAGAGTTTTCTTAACCTTGACCTTATGATATATGGTAATTGTGTTGATGATTATGCTAATTCATATATATGTATATATGTATGTACATATGCCATTGTATGACAGGGTCGTTAGGATCACGATTGATTTATGCTAATGTTTATATGTATATATGTATGTATGTATGTCATTGTCTGTCAAGGTCATGAGGGATCATTCTCATGGAAGAATGATTTCCTATTCAAGTGAATGACATGAAGAGGTTCTTGATTTTATGAGGAATCAAGTGGAAAGAGAAGCCTTCAAAAATCTATGGGGTTAGTATCGTGTGGATGTGAATTGATATTATGTGTTTATACTATGCCTATGTTTATGTTGTGGCAAGTAAACTGAAGGATACATCAACTGAATGGAAGTAGTGGGATCTGTGGCATGCTGGGACAAGCATGTATAGTGGAGAGACACTAGAGGTAAGGTTGCCCGATAGAGACAACATGGTCTCTGGATGTGTAGTACTATTATTGTGTATATGTTGTACATGTTGTACTTGTAATGTTGTGTACATGTAGTGCTATGTTAATTAGCCAAACAAATCTCTGTACTACTGGACGTTTTGGCAATAGTCCACGGAGCGCAGACTGAGGTCTCACCCAAAGTAGTATGGGAGGGTGCTAGAACCAGGTTTCTGCACCCTTGAGATGTCTAAGAGGTTCAACTAGTCCCACTGTTTTTCCCTGTGTGCAGGTCACTTCGCCCACTTACCTGTTCCTCACGCCCTGATACACTGCCTTTGCACAGCCCTAACTAGGGGTTGTGGAGCTTCCGCGTTGCTAGAGCTACGCTCTGCGCTATTACCCGAGAGCTTACATATTTTCCTATACCAATTAATTACCTCCACGCCCTTGGATGTCTTACGTTATAATTATTTATACAAAACATTAATATAAGTTCGTGCAACAAATAACCAGTATACTTGAAATTATACCCAATCATATATTAAAACAGGAAAAGATGCACAAAAATATGGTAAACTTCTCTTTATTTATTCTTCCAACGGTTACAGACTGAACCTGCCCCGCGCACTCAACTGCAGGGGTCCGCGCACTCATTTGCGGACTACTAGGCCTCTGCGCACTCAGCTGCAAAGCCTTCCCTTACTTTACAACCCAAAGACACACTTTACACTTTTACTCAATCACTTAGACTTCTCATACTCCTCTCCTATTCTCTATTGGTTATCTTATACACTTAGAGCCTCACTCTATTTATACAATCCCATGGTTCGCGGACCATGGGTAGGTCTATTTAGCTGACATTACATTACAAAAACTAGGGCGGACAACCCTGTAACTCTATTATGATTTCACGCTCCGCGCTCGCAATTCACGGAGCTTTTACAAAAGGATTTGGTCAAAAATTGGGCTTTAAGCCCAAAAACATCCCTTGGGGGGATTCCTTGCCCAACAGGCCCCCAACACAAACATCATGACTCGCCCTCGAGTCACTCTGTTGGCGGGAGATCTTCGCACAGAGTCCTTCCAACTTTGCTCGAACTACTGCATGTTCGGCAACGCACTGAGCTTCTGCCTGCTGGATCTGTTGCATGCATTGTTCCGAGACCGCGATGTCGGAAGTGCTTCTCTGCATCTGCGCCTGTATCCCCTATATTTTTTTATAGTCCCACGCCTTCTTCAAGATCCTTGGAGCGTGAAGGCTGTGCTTTTGCCGTCTAGTCAGATAGTTGGGCCACCTGTGTAGGGCTTTAATCGGTTGCCATTCACTTTGCTTGGGAAAGGCTCTCCATTTAGTTTGACTAGCTGTATCGTGCCTCCATCTGTGACCTCCTTAACAACGTATGGTCCCAGCCAATGCATTCTGAACTTTCCCGGGAATTTATCAAACTTACTGTCATACAACAACACTAAATCATTTACCTTGAAGGTGCACAACTTAATATGGTGATCATGCCAGGCCTTCTCACGTTGCTTTTGCACCTACTGATGAAAGCCAGCCAGGAACCGTTCCTCCTCAAGTTCTTCCAACTGCGTGAGCCTTTCTTCCAGGGCTTCGCGGTCCATCATACCTATGAGCGCTACTATGCGTAGACTAGGTACAATATACTCCATTGGCATGACAACTTCCATGCCATAAACCAATCGGAAAGGTGTCTGTCCCGTCAGTTTCTTGCATGTTGTCCTATAAGCCCATAGTATTGTAGGTATGCGCAGGTCCCAATCGCTCCATTGTGCATTGCAGACTTTGGTTAGCGCAGTCTCCAGTATTTTGTTGAATGCTTCTATTGTCCCATTGGCTTGTGGGTGATATGGTGTGATTTTCTGATGATACACCTGGAACTCTTCTTTTACCGCGTTGATGGTTTCATTTATGAAATGTGTACCGCGATCACTCACTAAGATTTTCAGACAACCAAAATGAGTCAACACGTGTTCAAACAAAAACTTCACAACCGTGGCGGCCATGCAGTCTTTGATTGGCTGTGCTTCTGCCCAATGAGTCAAGTACTCTGTCGCGGTGATAATGTATCGCACGCCCATTTTTCCCTGAGGTTTGATAGGTCCTACAAAGTCGATTGCCCACTTTTAGAAGGGTTACAACATTATTTATGGATTCAAAGGCATCTCTTTCCTCTGCGATGGTTTACCTATCCTTTGACATATATCACAGGCCTTACAATGTGCTTTTGAATCCTGATGAAGGGTTGGCCACCACAACCTTGCGTGGAGAATCTTTTGCATGGTCGCTCATCCTACATAGTGGCCTCCTGCAGCGCCCCCATGCACTTACACAAGGATCTGACTTCGTTCAAATTCAGGTACGTACCTTCACAGTATCTCATCATTGCCCATTTTGTATAAGTGCCCTGCAATGACAAAAAAATTAGCTGCGCACACCACGTGTTCCTTCTTCTGTTGGACGGAGTATTCCTTCAGCACAGTTCCCATTGTCAGAAAGTGGATTATATATTCAAAGTGTTCGTCCACTACATACACAACAAAGAGTTGTGCGTCAGATAATCCTTCCTCCAAACTAGTAGGTTCCTCTGCCATCTCAATACGCGACAAGTGATCTGGTCCCGCGTTTAGGCGTCTAGGCTTCACCACGACCTCAAAGTCATATTCTTGGAACAATAGGAGCCACCTGCATATGCGCCCCCCCAACACAGGCTTGTTGACCAAGTATTTTAGCGCGGAATGGTCTGTATACATCTTGAAATGTCCCCTAAAAAATAGTGTTAGTATTTTTGGAGCGTGCACACCGTAGCCAACCCCTCACATTCGGTTGTGGAATAGTTGTTTTCTGCTTTAGACAACCTGCAACTTGCGAACGCAATAGGGTGATCCAAGCCCTCTCTAGCTTCTTGTGTTAGCACCACTCCTAGCGCTATACATGACGCGTCAACATGGACATGAAACTCCACATCCCATTTTGGGAAGACCAGGATTGGGGCGGAGGCCAATTTCTCTTTTAGTACATCCAGGCTCTTCATGCAATCATCATTCCAGTAGAACGTGACATCCTTTTTCAATAGCTTCTCCATTGGCACGGTGATCTGGGCATAACTTTTAATGAACTTCCTATAGTACCCCGTATGTCCCAGGGTAGCACGCAATTATTTAACACTTCGCGGTGCTTCCAAATTCAGAATTACTGCAATCTTCGCGGGGTCTACCATTAGTCCCTGTTTGCAGACCACATGTCCCAACAGGTTCCCAAAGGGAATGAGGAACGTACACTTTTTGAGGTTCAACGCAATTTGGTGTTGTTGGCAAGTATCCAGCATCAAGTGTAAGCTCGCTACATGGTGCTTAACCAATCCAAATACAGTCCAATCATCCAGATAGACCTCTAGGAATTTGTGGATATACTCTTTGAATGTTGCAACAACTATGTGCGAAAAGATGGCCGGTGCATTCTTCAACCCAAACGACATAACGGTGTATTGAAAGCAACCCTACTCAGTCGCGAAGGTGGTCTTGCTCCTATCTTCCAATGTGATTTTGATCTGGTGTTACCTTAAGAACCCATCAGTAAAAGAATATGCTTCTTGCCCGTTGACATTTTCTAATACTTCGTCTGTGAACGGAGTTGGGAATGGGTCGTGCACATAGGCATCATTCAATTTCCTAAGGTCCATGCATATTCTTATCTCGCCCTTCTACTTCTTCTCTTGTACTACCATAGGGCTTACCCAGTCATATTCTTCCACTAGCTCAATGATTCTAGCTACAAGCATTTTGTCTAGTTCTACGTGGACCTTTTCCTTGTACTTCGTATTCAAGCGGTAAGGCCTCTGCTTAACCGGCTTCGTGCCAAGTTTTAGGGTGATATTCATCATCCCTAAATTTCCAACAATCCCCTTTAAGTCCATGATCTTGGTACTCGCGGAGTAACTCAAAGACCTTATCCACCGTGGCATCATCCTAGTAGTCATCGAGAGTTGCATACTTTGGTTCTGCTTCCGTACCAATGTTTACCTGCTTTGTCTTTACCAGCGCGGTTATGTCAGGGTCTTCAATCAATGGCCCTTGAACCTCGCGATAACCTTCAGTTCCTGGAATGTTAACTTTCTGTCGATCTTCGTCGTCTTCTTCAATATTTACGTTGTGACACTCTAGTGCGCAGCTCAACTGGGTCGCCCATTCAGGCTGAAGCACTTTCATTTGCTCCTGGGGTATTTTCAATATAGCTGCTTTTATTGCTTGTAGCGCATCATCAATAGTATCCTACCAACGATCCTCAAACGTGAAGATTAATAGGAATCCCTTGCACAAGATATCCCATTTGTTCGTGCCATGGCAGAGCTCCGTCTCTATATACCAATTCATGGGTATAATATCTAGAGTATGACATAACAAGTGCACCCACTCAGGTTGTGGCTCTTCCCCATAGACCTTTGTCCATTTTGTGAGGTGTGCACGTGGATCATCTCGTCTGTCATACTTGTCTTTTAACCACATATGAGGCTTCCCAAATCGCATGTGCATCATCCTTCTGCATTCGCGCCAGTCCTCAAAACTTCTTTGGTGCGTACCCCACCACCTTGTGGGCGTAGATCACAGTACCCATTTCAAAGCGTCGAAGCGCTATTGTTCCGACACTTCTCTTTCAAATTTGTCTAGGAATTCATCCACCTCACTTAACCCATCATACATAGGCAGATCTCTTACCTCTGTTGCTACACAGCGCAATGATCTTGTCATCATGTTATAGTTGAGCGTGGTTACCTCATGTAACCGGTTCTACCATCATTATAGCTCCTCATCAAAATTTGACGTGCAAGAGCTTTCGCACTCCCATGAGATTCAACCATCCGCGGTTGGATTTACCCAGTCTTTCTCTTGTAGTCACGCACCGGCTCTGTGTAGCGCAATTCTTCTACAGGGTCTAAAGGTACCACTACGCGTAGAGACTTTTTCTCAAAGATCATCTTGCGCTTATTTAGATTTATCACTCCATTCATGTCGGTGGCCCAATCTATTACCAATAACGCAGGGTAGGGATTGTTGTCATCAACAATCTCTATTACTTAGAAATATGCTAGCGTGCTTGCTACTTCGATATCTACTGTGATTCCCTGCAATCTCCCCATAGGTAGGATCTTTTGTTGGTTCGCCATTAGCAGTTGGATAGGAGACCATTGCGACGCGGGCCTGCCCATGCGCTCCCATGTCTGCTTTGGCAGGACGTTCGCATCCAATCCTAGATCCAGAATCACTTGGTCCATCTCATATTCCCCAATTTGCACGGTCAATCACATCTCCCTTATTGTTCGCATCGTGTGCTTTTCGAGCTTCCAGACTATGCACGGTTCTCCTGGTGCGGTCCCAGCGCATCTAGTTATGAGTTCTTATAGCCCCTTTATAGCCTTGCCATCACACAGCAGCTTCATACATGTCTCCAAGAATGTAGTGTGCATCGATGGGTCCATTTCTGGCTGCAGTCTGTCTTTAATTCTTGAAGTGGAGGCATCAGCGAAGCTCCTCTTAGCTTCTATGAAGGTCGCCTTAGCACACTCCAGATCAAATTATGGTTCTTTCATTGGAGCCTTGCGAACCTAGGTACTTTCTTTAGGTTGCTTTCCTTTGTCATCCCCTGTCGTAATTCCAGTCCGGAGAACAATATTTACATTAGCGTCCTCCTCATGCAGCTCAGACCTCATCATTTGCAAGTTTTGAGTCAGGGGAGGTTGGAGTGCTCCTTTATCATGAAACCTTGCTATCAATGTGGGACAATCCTCCATCTCATGATCGAACAATGTACAATACAAGCAGGATGGTCGCGTTGGATTCATACAATCGCGAACATAATGCCTTGGCCCTTCGTAATTGTAACATATCAACTGTCTGTGACCTCTTCCTGGTCCCCCTCCACCTCGGCCTCATCCACGCCCCTGAAATCTGGTGCGCGCCATTCCTGTGTTTTGATTGAGGGGCTGTGTTTCAATCTGAACTCTATAGGAAGGAGTTTGATCCATCATCAGCTCATAACTTCTACATGTGTGCTCATCATGTCCTATTGACCTACAAAAATTACTAAACAACTTCTATGAATTCTGCATATACTTTTGTAATAGATGGCAGTTATATGTAGCATGCTTTCCTCCTATCTGACAAATCGTGCACCATAGTGCAGGTGCCACGCTTGGTCTTGCTTGTGCCTCCGGTCTTAGTGGCATTGGCCCTTCTCCCGCGAGGTAATTTGGGAACACTGGGCAGTGGTCCTTGTCATGCCCCTGGCCCTTTAATTTTATGCACCATACCTCATCGCGCATCTCTGGGCGGGTTGTCCTGTCTTGTTTCAAACTCTGCATCTCAAGGCACAAGTTTTTCAACTACGCATGAATCTGCTGAACTCCCATGTTGAGATCTTGTATCGGGGTCTCGTGCAATCTCATCGTGACCTCCAAGGCCTCGGCTTGAGTGCTTAGCCTCTGTTGTGACAACGTATTTCGTAGATGCGACATTAACGATGCTACAAACCATTTGCGGTGTTGCCCATCTGTTAACATCATGTTCGCTTCGCAAATTGTGCACTTTAGTCTTTGATTCAACTCCCATGGGGTCTCGTTTGGTAGCATTATGATTTCCTTGAACCCAATGATCGACTGTGCCTCTGACTTTGGCCTACTAAATTATTCGTTTAGCGCAACTAGGATATTCGCGATCCCTGCATTCGGATTGTCATTGGAATGTTTAATGTACCAGGTCAGCACGCGATCCTGCAGAGCGCTAACCAATGTTTCCTTCTTTATATTGTCATCTGTGACTCCCTGTGCTTCCCATACAACTTTTATCATGAACCAGAACTGATCTGGATCTTCATTCCCTATTCCCTTGAACACTAGTAGCTTTATTGCGCTTTCCATACTGTTATGAAACCAGCTCACAAAAAGATAGAAAAGAGAGATCCACGCCTTAGAATTCAGCCTCTTCGAGGGGGCAACCTCCTTTACATTACATAAATGAACAATTCTTGGATGATACAAATGACAAAACCTCCTTTCTATATATAGGAGTCTAAGGAGTCACAATATAATCCAGCCGACCTAACAATAATAATATAAAGCCACAAAAATAACAATAGAGGGATTCTATGGGGCACAGAAATAACAATATGGGGGTAATAGGGGCACAACAATATAAATAGGGGGTATAACTACAATAGTAATGGGGTAATCACTAGTATTATAGGGACCCAACATGCCCCTCTCCTTCAAAAAAGTGTTGTCCTCAACGCTTGAGTAGTTCTGGATACTTCTGCATAAAATTCTCATCCTCCCATGTGGAATCTTCAGCGGATAAGTTCTTCCACTTGATAAGATACTCTGAAATTGATCGATTTCGTAGCTGTCGAGTTCTTGTTTCTGTGACTGCTTCCGGTTCCAATATAATTTTTCCTTCCTCGTCAAGTTCTGGCAATATTGTTTGAATTGGGAGCTTGTCACCTATAACCTTCTTTAAACATGAAACATGGAAAACTGGGTGCAATCGAGAAGCTGCAGGAAGCTCCAATTTGTATGCCATAGTACCAATCTTTTGCAACACCTTGTACGGACCATAATACTTTGGTGATAATTTATTATCCTTCTTAGCTTGCTTTAGGGACATTTGCTTATATGGTTGTAGCCGTAGGAATACCCAATCACCTACATCAAAACTTCTTTCACTGCGATGTTGATCTGCCTGTTGTTTCATTCTATTTTGTGCCAACACGAGGTTATCCTTTAAGAGTTGGAGGACTTGTTGTTGATGTTCGATGTGATGTTCCACTGCCTGAACCTTAGAATTTTCTCTTAAATATGATGTGATGGATGGTGGTTGATACCCATAAAGTGCCATAAATGGGGTCATTTTTGTTGCTGTATGGAAGGAAGTGTTATACCACCATTCAGCCAGAGGCAACCATTTGACCCATTGTGTCTGTTTATCAGATACAAAGCAACGAAGATATCCTTCCAAACATTTGTTTACTATCTCAGTTTGCCCATCAGATTGAGGATGATAAGATGAGCTATGAGCTAACTGAGTACCAAGACAAGAAAATAATTCTGTCCAAAAATTTCCAGTGAAAATGGGATCTCTGTCACTTACAATAATCTTTGGGTTTCCATGTAGCTTTTGAACTGTTTCCATAAATGCAGTAGAAACTGTACTGGCTTTAAATGGATGTGATAATGCACAAAAGTGTGCATACTTGGTAAGTCTGTCAACTACCACCATGATGACACTCTTTCCCTCAGACTTGGGTAAACCTGTGATAAAATCCATTGAAACCTCCTCCCAACGTTGGCTTGGAATGGATAAAGGTTGTAATAGACCTGGTGTCTTAATTGTTTCAACTTTATTTTGCTGGCAAACCAAACATTCCGCCACAAACTTTTGAATATCTGATTTAAGGCCATCCCAAAAAAATTCCTTCTTAACCCTGTGGTAAGTTTTTAAAAATCCTGAGTGCCCTCCTAAGGGAGAAGTGTGCAATTCCATAAGAATCTTTTGTTTTAGCTGGGAATTCTTACAGAGGTATAAGCGATCTTTGTACCATAACGAATCATTTTGCCAGCTAAATGTATCAGAAGTACTGGAATCTTGTTGTAGCTTTCGAATAAGTGCCCACACTTCTTCGTCATTCTTCCATTCCTCCCTTGCTTCGTTTATCCAATCTGGTTGGATAATAGAAATGGCACACAACAATGCTTCCACATCCTCATCCTTTCTTGAGAGTGCATCTGCCACCACATTTTGCTTCCCTTTTTTGTAGATGATTTCAAAGTCATAACCCAACATCTTTGTGACCCACTTTTGTTGCTCTTCAGAGGATAATCTTTGTTCTAAAAAGTATTTAAGGCTATCATGATCCGTTTTTACCTTGAAGTGTCTTCCCATTAGGTAGGGTCGCCATTTCTTAAGTGCATGGAGTATTGCCAACATTTCCTTCTCATAAATAGCTTTGCTTAAAAACTTTCCCTTGATTGGACGACTTTCAAAAGCAATGGGTCTTTCATCTTGCATTAGAACAGCACCAATTCCATTTCCTGAAGCATCACATTCCACAATAAAGGTTTTTGTGAAGTCCGGTGTAGCTAAGACCGGTGCTTGGCACATTGCCTCTTTAAGATGTTCAAAGGCCTTTGTTGCTTCCGAAGTCCATGAAAATGAATCTTTCTTCAATAATGTTGTTAGAGGTGCTGCTATTCTCCCATAATTCTTAACAAACTTGCGATAATACCCTGTCAACCCAAGAAATCCTCGCAGATGCTTTATGGATGTGGGGATTTTCCATTCCTTAATGGCTTTAATTTTGCTAGGGTCTACCTTAACTCCTTCATGAGATACAATATGACCCAAATATTCCACCTCCTGGACTCCAAAGAAACATTTGGATCTTTTTGCATATAATTGTTTCTCCTCCAATAGTTGTAGCACCCTGTCAACATGTTCAACATGATCCTTCCAAGACTTGCTGTAGATTAGTATATCATCAAAAAATACTAACACAAATTTTCTAAGGAATGGTTTGAAAATTGAATTCATCAAACCTTGAAATGTTGAAGGTGCATTGGTAAGGCCAAAAGGCATGACCAAAAATTCATAATGACCCTCATGAGTTCTAAATGCTTTTTTCGGAATGTCTTCAATCTTCATTCTGATTTGATGATATCCCGAACGAAGATCCAACTTGGTGAAGTAAATTGATCCATGCAATTCATCCAGTAATTCATCAATAACAGGAATGGGGAACTTATCTTTAATAGTGAGCTTGTTGAGCTCCCTATAATCTGGACACATGCGCCATGATCCATCCTTCTTGTGCACCAATACTACTGGAGCTGAGAAAGAACTTTGACTCGGTTGAATTATACCAGCCTCTAGCATTTCTGCAACCATACGTTCAATTTCACTTTTTTGGACATAGGGATATCTGTACGGCCTGATGTTTGGAGGAACACTTCCTGGAATCAGATGAATAGCATGATCATGATCACGCATAGGTGGGAGACCTTTGGGAGTCTCAAATACCTTGGAATGATTGTCCAGGACTTTTTGGAGATCTGGAGAAATAGATGATTCCAATGTGGAAACATCTAGCGAACATAATTGTGCAATTACACCTCTTTGCTCCTTTTTTAGAAGCTTTGTCATGCCATTAGAGCTGATTATCTTTCCTGGTTTCCCTGCAATACCCCTTAATTCAACTTCCTTTCCTTCCACAGAAAATTTCATGAAAAGTTCTTGAAAATTAAAAGCTATTGTACCCAAGGATTGTAGCCATTGGACTCCTAGTACAACATCAGCACCTCCCATTGGAATGGAAAGCATTGGGCTAGTCAATACATATTCTCCCATGGATAGCTTGATATTATGGCACTTTCCAGAACAATTTATTGTTCCTCCATTTGCAATCATCACTTGACACTCTGGTGCTGGATATAGGAAGCAATTCAATTCTTTTGCTACCCTACAATGAATAAAATTGTGGGTGCTTCCTGAATCAATCAACACTATTACCTTTTTCTTCTTGATTTGTCCTTCTATCTTGATGGTTTGAGGAGTGGTAATTCCCGCCAATGCATTACAAGATATGGTCGGATTTATTTGTTCTTCATCTAGGCTTTGTTCCTGGAATATATCCTCTTCTTTTGACCTTTCTTGCTCCTTTTCTTCTTCCTCTTCACAATCTATGTAGAATAATTTCTTCTCAGCACACTTATGACCTTTTGTGTATTTGCTATCACAATTGTAACAAAGCCCTTTTGCTCTTTTTTCTTCCAATTGTTGTGGTGTCAACCTTGTAGGTTGTGGAAGACTATGGGCAACAACACTTCCGTCTTTATAGTTGTGAATGGTATGCTTCCTAGTTGCCATAATTTTGCTTTCCATTTTTCTTGCTAACCTGAATGCCTTCTCTAATGAATCAGGTTCCCAAAGGCGCACATCATGTTGGATATTATCCTTTAAAGACCCTATGAACACATCAATCCTATGCTCCTCTGGAATATCTTTTACCCTTATGTTCAATTTTTGGAACTCCTCAATGTGCTCCATTATTGAACCCTTTTGTTTGAGACTTATCAATTGGCTAAAAAAAGTGTTGCTTTTTGTATCCTCATAATGTGCTATCAATTCTTCCGTAAAAATTGCCCAAGTGATAAATTGTTTACGAGAACAAAGCCATTGATACCATACAAACTGATTTGGTTCCAAATATAAAGTTGCCATACGTACCTTTTGTGTGTTTTGCACATTATTGAGATCGAAGAATTGCTCCATCTGTAATATCCATGTGGCGGGATCCTTGCCATCAAACTTCCTCATATCGATTTTTGGAACATGGTGAGTCTTCGATCCAACATTAGAGTCTATGGAATCATGATTAACATTTCTTTTGTTCTCATCATGAGTTTCCTTTACTACCTTTTCACCATTAGTGACCCTTTCTTGTAGCAACTTCTTCAATTCATCCATCTTATCATCCATGCCATCAATTTTAGCGTCCATGCCATTCACCTTAGCTTCCATGCCCTTTATCTTAGATTCCATGCCATTTACCTTAGATTCCACGCCATTTATCTTAGCTTCTGTTAGCTTTTGTGAGCGTGACATTTGTTGCACTTGTTCTTGTAATTTTGATATATCATGTAGCATTTCTTCCTCTTCTTCATGAGTCATGCTAGAGCTTTCAGGTTCCTTACTAGGTGTTTGCATTTTCTTTCCTCGGGGCATCAGTTACCGATAATAATGCTTTACTATGCCCTTTGAATTCCGTTAAACCAAGCTTACACAAAAATTAAAAAAAAAACTACACACCTTTTTTCACTTTATAGAAGACTGATATTGAATCTGATGTATCTCTGTAATTTCGGATCATCCAATTCTGAAATTGCTACCTGTAGTAGCCTTCTGCGTCCTCTTTCCAATGCCACAAGTCTGAGCCAAATTGGATTCTCCAAGGAAGAGTTATGTGAAATCTCCCACAGTGACTTGCTTTTAGACTGGTTCAGTAGAGCGAACTTGTACGACGTGCCACGAGTCACTGTTTCAACTTTTGAATCTGAAACACACATACAAAAAACTACAGTCCGTCCTCTTTTTGTAACTTCTTACGAAATTTCAATCCGATCCCCAGAGAGAAAGTTATGACGATTTTCCCCAGGTCACCTGTTTTGAATGTAATTCAGGAGTCTGCAAAAAGACCAACTTCCTCAGATCATATCTCCGCAAATATCACGCGAAAAGCTCTGAAATTTGGACCCAAGGTTCAGCGCGATTTCTTCTCAAATGGGTTTTTTTTGCAACTTCTGAAACGTCACAGAAAAAAAGTTATAGCGAAAATTCCATGATGACCTGTTTGGAGCAGCGAAACCCTAGAATCCAAAGCTCTGATACCAAATGTTATGAAACCAGCTCACAAAAAGATAGAAAAGAGAGATCCACGCCTTAGAATTCAGCCTCTTCGAGGGGGCAACCTCCTTTACATTACATAAATGAACAATTCTTGGATGATACAAATGACAAAACCTCCTTTCTATATATAGGAGTCTAAGGAGTCACAATATAATCCAGCCGACCTAACAATAATAATATAAAGCCACAAAAATAACAATAGAGGGATTTTATGGGGCACAGAAATAACAATATGGGGGTAATAGGGGCACAACAATATAAATAGGGGGTATAACTACAATAGTAATGGGGTAATCACTAGTATTATAGGGACCCAACACATACTGCTTCGCGGTGGTGGCGGAGGTGGTATGGGCAAAGACGGGGGTGAAGATGGTGAAACTGGTGGTGGTGTGGGTGGGGGTGGTGTGCATGGAATTCTCTGTCTTATCAGATTGCTCACACTTCTTGGCAAGACCTTCACAAGCTCTTCGTCACCCCCTTGCGAAGGTGAAATCAAGGGGCTAGTTTCTAGTTCTGTGCTACCTTCGTTTCTGTAGATTCTCCCACATCATGTAGCCCCAAACATCAATTTATTCGCATAACCCAGTTTTCACACAGTAGCATTTTAATCCAAGTGTTCAAAGATTTAATGATACTTACCTCACGGTCCTTTGAGGAAGCATCGTTCTACCTCTCTATAACTGACAGAAGTATCTACTGTGAATTCGGTGATGGATCCTCCTATGATTTGATCATGCCAGTGATAGACAACGTGTGCGATCTTATCTTCCAATACTTCCAATCTTTGCACCAATTATAGAGTCCACGCAATAGGTCTGTCGAGTTTACACCTTCCTTGGCTATCTGCTAGCTTTGTTATCCACTCGTATAACTAAGTGGGGAAGGATGCGAAGAAAATTTCATGGATCTCTGTATATAAATAGCATTCTAACCACTCTTCCTTTGATAGTTGTAGATCCCTGTTTTCCTATGTTGTGAATTCCTGAATCTTCTTGTCCAACTAATCTTCAATTCCTTTCTTTATCGAATTCCATTAATACGACATTGGACATCTCTATGCAGATCTTGGTCCCGTCAATGGAACCATTTGTTGGCTTGTTGGGGCCTGACCACGGAATGTGGATAGAGGTCTCACCTAAAGTAGTATGGGAGGGTGCTAGAACCAGGTTTCAGCACCCTTGAGATGTCTAAGAGGTTCGACTGGTCCCACTGTTTGTCCCTGCGTGCATGTCCCTTCGCGCACTTCCCTGTTCCTCATGACCTGATACACTGCCTTCGTGCAGCCCTAACTAGGGGATGTGGAGCTTTCGCGCAGCTAGAGTTGCACTCTGCGCTATTACCTGAGAGCTTACTTATCTTATACCAGTTAATTACCTTTGTGCCCTTGGATGTCTTACGTTATAATTATTTATACAAAACATTAATATAAGTTCGTGCAACAAATAACCAGTATACTTGAAAATTATACCCAATCATATATTAAAACAGGAAAATATGCACAGAAATATGGTAAACTTCTCTTTATTGATTCTTCCAATGGTTACATACTCAACCTTCCCTGCGCACTCAGTTGCAGGGGTCCACGCACTCATCTACGGACTACTAGGCCTCTGTGCACTCAGCTACAGAGCCTTCCCTTACTCTAGGACCCGAAGACACACTTCACACTTTTACTCAATCACTTAGTCTTGTCATACTCCTCTCCTATTCTCTATTGGTTATCTTATACACTTAGAGCTTCACTCTATTTATACAATTCCATGGTCCGCGGACCATGGGTAGGTCTATCCAGCCAACATTACATTACAGAAACTAGGGCAGACAACCCTGTGACTCTGTTATGATTTCGCGCTTCGCGGCCGCAATTCATGGAGCTTTTACAAAAGGATTTGGTCAAAACTTGGGCTTTAAGCCCCAAAACATGCCTTGGGGGAATTCCTTGCCCAACAATACATGAGGTGCAGTGTACACATTGTACATACAATGTTGGGTATATATATTGTTGTGTGCATGTTTTTTTTTTTTTTTTTTTTTTTTTTTCAATGTGGTTCACGGGGGCACCTGAGGTGGCCGCTACGTCCACGTAGAGCTGCACGGCCTTCAGGCCTACCCCCGAGGGCGTCGAGGAGATTTGACCCCGTGACCTCTCAAACCGGAGAGTACTATCAACGGGAACTCGACCATTTGAGCTAACCCTCGGGGGCTGTTGTGTGCATGTTGTACATGTGGTGCTATGCACATGTTATACATGTGAGTTGTGTGTGTGTAGTGTTATGTGCACATGGTGTTATGTACATGTGGTGTTGTGTACATGTTGTGCAGGTGGTGACGTGTACACACGATGCTATGTACATGTGGTGTTGTGTACACATTGTGAGGGTGGTGTCGTGTATATGTGGTGTTGTGTACACATTGTGTAGGTGGTGTTGTGTACATGTGGTATTGTGTACATGTTGTACATGTGGTATTGTGTGCATATCATACATGTTGTGTTGTGTACATGTGTTATTTTCTAGTCATGGTATCATGACATGTGTATTCATTATGTTGTACTCTATGTACGTATATGTATTCTGTTGTACCAAAGAATAACCCTTGATGTGTTGCAACGTTTTCTATTAAATCTCTTAAACCAAATTAATTCCTTGGTTGCATTGCATATGAGATACTCTACTTAGATGCTTGGCTTCTTGGTTGTTCATGATATTATTCCTCCGATCAGTTTATAAAATTAATTTGTTAATCTCATAAACCAATTTGAGACACTCTAGTTCAATAATTAGATGTTTGGCTGCTTAGTTTCTCATGGTATTATTCCAAAAATTAATTTGAAACATTAGTTGGACCTAAATCTTTGATCATCCACAGCCATTGCTCAATCTCCATCACAAGATTCTACTAAGTTTAATGTATCAATTTCCATCAAATATAATGTTCATGTTTTAAGAAGTGCTACATGGGGTTGTGATCCTCACCATTTCAAGATGGCAAAAATCCATCTCGAAGGTTTCACATTGTCTCCCTAAAAGAAAACTTACCAAAATGTGGTGCGAAAACTTTCCCATTGGGGACACTCAACCTAAAATCTTAAAATGTAAGGGACTCTTACCATATCCCTTGGATGCATTTTTGTGTTCCGCATTTCCGTACCCTAGAAACTTGGTAGAAGAATTATTTTATGTACCCTAAAAATATCTTAAAACTCCCTTTCTTGATTAATAAGGTGTTATTCCAAACCTAAAGAAAATTGGCTCAATCAAATTAAACAAAAATGATGTCTAGTCTTGTACATACCATAATATACATCATGATGGAATTTTCATCTACAAATATTGACAAATGTTTGCAAAAATAAATTGCATCATTGTTGGAATTTAGAAGATCTAACACATATACTTGAAGTAAGTATTGGAATCAACAGGTGAATTCTCTCAAATACTTGTCCCTTTAAGTACACATCAATCCTTTCGCAACACAGTTTGGAATATTGCTTTAAACCACACGAAGCCTCCTACAACCTGCAAGCCAAATGTTGTCTTGTGGATTTCACATATACTTTAGGCTACAACATGTATATCTTCTGTAAATCTCCATTGGGGAAATTGCATTTACATAAAGTTGATACACATTTATACCATGCAATTTAGCAATTGATGACGTTTGCACCACGTGTGAAATATTTTTTTGGTAGTTGAATCCTTTTGCTCGAGCATACTATTTTCCACAAAGCGTGATTTATACAAAATAACTAAACCATCTTACTTATATTTTAGCTTGATAAGCCACTTTCATCCAATTGTTTTATTTTGAGAATAAATTCTACAAATCTCCAAACTAAATTTTCTAAAAATGATTCAAATTTTTTATACATGCCATTGCTCCAATGCTTTCTACCATCACTTGTGAGGATTCTTTGATAGTAATGAAATAAGGATGCTTGACATTACAGAATAATCATGGAATCATTGTGATGGCCTTTGAAATATATTTTAATTATTAGTGATTCACTATTAATATTTTCCACTTCCTCAATGCTCATAAGACCTAGTTTTAACTTCTCTACACCCTTAGTATCCTCCTTATCCATAGAATCCTCCATTGTGTCTCATATGGGAATTGACTCCCTGTACAATGTTGATGGTTTTAAAAGAACTAACACCAATGTTATCACTCCTAAAGTCCAATATTTGCATTGGTTTCTTAGTATCACTTTCCATGTCACATCTCCCACTCTTTTAACTAATAATGTATGTTCATCAAATACAATATCCCTACTTTTGATAAGCTTCTTGTTCACTAGATCTTAGACTCTATAAATACTTGAATAACCATCATATTTGACCATAAATCCACTTCATACATTTTCACCCAATGCCTCTCCTTCCCATATTGTACATGGACATAAAAATGGTGCCCAAACACCTCCACACATAGATTTCTTGGCTTCTTCCCATTCCATGCCTCATAGGGATGCATGGATTGTAAAATCCCTGGGTTAAAGTTTCATGCAATAAAGGATAATAAAGGCGAAATAAGACCAAGGTCATGGGACACGTATTCCAAGTTGAATGTCTGGCAAACACTTTAGTGGGCATCACTTGTGGTTCAATAATAACTATGGAAATTGACAAAGGCATTGGAAAAATTAACGAGGCAATACATTGTTGAAAAGTGTGCAACAAGAAATGCTTGTTGAGAGTGCAACAAGATGATGGAGCTTAGTGAAAAGAGTCGCCTTCACTAAGTGGGCCTGCAGGCTATTTTGGGCACAAGTTTGTTTTTAGACTATGTCTATTTTTAGACATATGGATCATGTCTATGGATTGCAAGTTGTTGTTTATGGATGATTGGTCAAGTTGGGAAAAATAGATGGACTTCTATTTTTTATGAAAGTGTGAGTGATCACAGTGTGAGTGATCAAAGTCTATTTTTAGACTAGCTGTCAAAAATAGAAAAGTCAAATATTATTGTCTCATAATAATATTTGTACTATAAACTTGATCTTATTCTCTTGGAGCACTTCAGGATGAGCTACGGATGTGGTACATGCAGATCCCAGAGGGAAATACGTGGTTACCTATGGGATGACTAATATTTGCATGCAGGACTTCAGTTAGAGCTCAAGTGAGTTGAGTTTAGTGCACTGGAGGTGCAGTTGATGGAGTTGTGTTCAATTTAGCTTTGTTAAACTGGTTGTATTTAGTCTAACTGATCAATAGACTAGAGATGAGTTGGGTGAATTAGTTATTAATTAATTCACAAGTTATTAACTCATAATACAACTATAGAATACATCAGTTAACTCAGTTGCATGTCAGTGCATGTTCAGTTCAACAGGGACAGGTGGTAGAGAATCAGATTGCTATCAGTTGTGACTATAGTTGTGCACCAGATCTTGCACAATCAAGGGATTGAGTATGCCAATGAGTTTGCTCACGTATTTTCCCAGTATTGTAGCCTTTTCTCACGTCCAAAAAAGTGTGAGTGATTATTTTGAGGTGAAATACGAGTTTGGGAAGCCATTCTCATCAGTTCTTGAGCAGGTATTGAGCAGTGGAGGCAGGCAAGCAGCGGGGGAGATTTGGAGATCAAATCTGAGCTGTATTGTGTGTAACAGGTGGAGCTGGTACTGGATTGCTTGTGATAAGCATTGTACTTTGTAATGTTACATGATTCAATCAATATAATATACAGATAGTGTGGGGTTTTTAGCGAGATGCTTTCCCCGGGATACATACTGTGTTAATGAGTTTGATTGATGCTTCTATGTGTGCCTGTGAATGTTTCTGCTTCTGTAAATTGATGATCAACGTAGAGGAGATTATGTATTATACATGTTCCACTTATAATTGTATGATCAGAATAATCTCTGTGAATATGTGTTAAATTATTCAAAATTTCTACATGGTATCAGAGCTATATGATTTGTAGAAAAAATTTCTACATGGTATCGGAGCTAGATGATTTGTAGAAAAAGTTTCTACATGGTATCAGAGCTGCTTGATTTGTAGAAGAGATTTTTACAGGATATCAAGCGAGGATTGATCATCGGATCTATTATTCAGAAAGTGTTTACATTTTATTTCTTTAGGCAGAGTCTGTAATCGAGCTAGGTAGCCTCTGTATTCATCCTTCTTTTGGAAGGTGAGATATCCGGTGAATGCCTAGACAGTCAATCTCTGTACAAGAAATACTTTGTTCTCACGAATTCTAGATCGGAAGTGGTTGAGTTTTTGAGCTGGTGGAATTCGAATTTAATTCCAAAGCAAGAGATAAAACTCAGAAACATTCAATGTGAGAATGGAGACAGTATGCCCAGGTAACTCACGAAGTTCATCCAATGCCAGGATGAGCTGGGAAGTGTGGGGGTGATTGTCAAATGAGGATGGTGAGTCTAGGACTCCTTGACCTTCCTAAGAGTTGGCATAGCTACCAGGACTCGGTGAATGGAAGGGAGAAACTGCCAGGATGGGAGAGACTTTGGTCGGATTTGATGCAGGAGGAGATTAGACGGAGCACCAGAGATAGTTCTTCATCTATGCATGATGAGGAGAACTGTGCCTTAGCGAGTAAGGCGAAGAAGGGGAAGGAGAAGGTTTCTCTTTTCGAATCTTGTTCTTCCAGTGATGGGAAGAAAGGTGACAATTCGAAGGTGAGATGCTTTCGTTGTCATGAGTTGGGTCATTATGCTACTAATTGCCCAAAGAGGAAGTCCAAGAAGGGATCCAGGGAAGGATCTGAAGGTGAGGTAGCCTCACTTGCTTCACAGTTTGAGTTGGGCTTCACACTCTTCGCATGCATGGTTTCATCCATGGTGGGAAGTGGTTGGTTTCTTGACAGTGGAGCTTCTTTCCACATGACCGGTGACAAAAGTTTGTTCAGTACTTTGGAGGAGAAAGATCTCCAGATACTCATAGGGATGGGTAATGATGAGAAGTATAGTGTCTCAGGTGTAGGCACAATTATTTTTCAGAGGGAGCATGGAGCTCGCCTTACCTTGACCGATGTCAAGTATGTACCAGGACTGAAGAGAAACTTGGTGTCGATCGCGATGTTGGAAGACAGAGGCTATGATGTGGTCTTTAGTAAGGGAAAGGTTTTCCTTAGACACATCATCACTAGACAGGTGAAGCAGATTGGTTCACGAGTCAAGAACCTGTATGCTCTTGAGGTTCAAGATGCATGCAAAGCCTTGAGCAGCGAGGCAACTGATGGAGACTTGGTGGTTGAGAGGGAGCGTATATTACCTCTCAACATGCAGAGCCAGAAGAAGTCTCAGACGATTGTGGAGGAGCCACGATTAGTGCAGCAGCTTCAGGAGATTGTGGAGGAGCCACAACAGGGGAAGCTGAGAGGAGATCGAGTAGAGACATCTACTCATCCAGAGACCTCCAGTAGGGGGGAACTTCAAGCCAGGTGGGCTGAGGGATCACATGCAGCCATACCTCCAGGTAGGAGGTGGGGTGGTGTGGATTGATCATCCCAAGGAGGAGGGGTAGGATCCTTGAGGTACCCAACCTCTTGGATGAGACCTTGCTACGAGAGCCCCAGATGTGTAGTAGCAGGAACTGACTGATTGGGTAGAGACAGATGCAGATGGAGCGGCAGAGAGAGCGACAGTGCAGGGAATCCCAGGACAACGCATAGCTAGCAGGCTGCAGCAATGCGAGAGGCACAAGTGTTTTGCACAGTGCTAGGTGGCACAGAGAGGTGTGCAATGGTGCAAGATGCATGGAGATGTTGCAGTAGCGTAGATGTCAGAGAGGGAGCACTTGTCAGCAGCAGGTAGAGCTTCAGCATCAGAGGATGTTTCTATCCCAACAGGGAGGTCAGTTGGGAGGTGCAGTGCGGATGCAGTCCTGGGAGATAGAACCAGCAGTAGCACGGATGTAGTCAGAGATCAAAGTGACAGAGGCTAGAGCAGTCAGATACTAAAGAGCACAGAGATGCAGAGTTTCAGTCGACAGAGGCAATAGCAGTCAGAGACTTTGATGACAGAGCAAGTGGACCGACCAGATGTGTTGCATGGAGAACATTCCAGAGTTACAGGATCGGGTTTGAGAGGAAGCCTTTCTTGTTGAGAGGGAGTGTTGAAAAGTGTGCAACAAGAAATGCTTGTTGAGAGTGCAACAAGATGATGGAGCTTAGTGAAAAGAGTCGCCTTCACTAAGTGGGCCCGCAGGCTATTTTTGGTGCAAGTCTATTTTTAGACATATGGATCATGTCTATGGATTGCAGGTTGTTGTTTATGGATGATTGGTCAAGTTGGGAAAAATAGATGGACTTCTATTTTTGATGAAAGTGTGAGTGATCACAGTGTGAGTGATCAAAGTCTATTTTTAGACTGGCTGTCAAAAATAGAAAAGTCAAATATTATTGTCTCATAATAATATTTGGACTATAAACTTGATCTTATTCTCTTGGAGCACTTCAGGATGAGCTACGGATGTGGTACATGCAGATCCCAAAGGGAAATACGCGGTTACCTATGGGATGACTAATATTTGCATGCAGGACTTCAGTTAGAACTCAAGTGATTTGAGTTTAGTGGACTGGAGGTGCAGTTGATGGAGTTGTGTTCAGTTTAGCTTTGTTAAATTGGTTGTATTTAGTCTAACTGATCAATAGACTAGAGATGAGTTGGGTGAATTAGTTATTAATTAATTCACAAGTTATTAACTCATAATACAACTATAGAATACATCAGTTAACTCAGTTGCATGTTCAGTTCAACAGGGACAGGTGGTAGAGAATCAGATTGCTATTAGTTGTGACTATAGTTGTGCACCAGATCTTGCACAATCAAGGGATTGAGTATGCCAATGAGTTTGCTCACGTATTTGCCCAGTATTGTAGCCTTTTCTCACGTCCAACAAAGTGTGAGTGATTATTTTGAGGTGAAATACGAGTTTGGGAAGCTATTCTCATCAGTTCTTGAGCAGGTATTGAGCAGTGGAGGCAGGCAAGCAGTGGAATAGATTTGGAGATCAGATCTTAGCTGTATTGTGTGTAACAGGTGGAGATGGTACTGGATTGCTTGTGATAAGCATTGTACTTTGTAATGTTACATGATTCAATCAATATAATATACAGATAGTGTGGGGTTTTTAGCGAGATGCTTTCCCCGGGATACATACTGTGTTAATGAGTTTGATTGATGCTTCTATGTACGCCTGTGAATGTTTCTGCTTCTGTAAATTGATGATCAACGTAGAGGAGGTTATGTATTATGCATGTTCCGCTTATAAGTGTATAATCAGGATAATCTCTGTGAATATGTGTCATATTATTCAAAATTTCTACATACATGACATTTAATTAAGGAAATAAAGGAAAATAAGAGAAAAGGAATGTGAAGAGACACAAATATGCATGCAAAGGAACCTGAGAAACAGTTCACAGATTTTGGCCAGTTTTGGCTTGGATTAGTTTTAGAGAGAGAGAGAGAGAGAGAGAAATCAAGCAAGGAAAGGAAAGAAAAGGACTAGCAAAGGAAGGGAAAGGACAAGCAAAGGAAAGTGAAGGAAAACAAGGAGAAGGTTGGATCAAAAACTTCAATAGGAAGATTTTGAAGGTAACAAGTTGCATGCATGATTTCCTTGTTGGTTTGTGAATGCATGGTACATGCATTTGTTTATTTGGTTCATTTGTTGTCATTGGCATGGTTTTTTCCTAGTTTGAAAGTGGTTTCAGCCTTGCCTTTCCATTTATTGGATAGCCATGGTGTGGTGGGATTCATTCTTGATTGAGATTTTGATTTCCGAAAGGTTTTGGAACTAAGTGAGGTGGTCTCAGGAAAATCCCAAAGGTTGGGGGTGGAGATGGTCTTCTTCAGTAAGCCCTCGACAGATGGGTGGAGACAGAAAAATTCCTCAAGGTATGGTGAAGAAATTATGAGACATCCAAGCTTGGTTTGGTTTTATGATATTGGGACCAGTTTAGGTGAGATCATGGTAAATTGAGGGTGGAGGTGGTTTAACCTTTGAAGTCCCTGTTTGGTTGTGTCTTGGTTTATCCCATGAGACCCCACATTCATGCTTTAGAATATGGCACGAGGGTGGCTGAAAGAAAGATTTGGTTCAACCCAATCTATGGTCGAGTGGTATGTGGAAGTCCTTGACTTGGTTGGGTTTTGCATATGTTAATATGGGTTATTATTCTAATGTAATTAATGAGTACATGTACTTGTTATTATGTCGAATTTATGGCTAATTAGTCATGGTTTCTATTATGGTTATATGCTGGTTATAAGCATGGTTCTATGATGTACTCTAGCTATGGCTCTTGTTCATGATTTGATAGTTTATGGAATGATTGATATGGGATAACAAGTGTTGTTGTAGCTAGCTTGAGAGGGCATCGAGGCTTCTTGGTCATTATCAAATGAAGTTTAGAAGTTTATGATCAGATATGCATTCATAACCTGTAGATTTCATGTTTATTATATGTTTGATGAAATATCTATCATGTATTACGCATGTTCTGGTCAAGATCTTCTTCAAGTTTTGAATGGTTAGCCTTGTTATCATGTTATTTATGTTTTTGGAAACTTACAGGCAATTCTAGGTAGCGGTCTGGAGGCTTTCCTGAAAAATTGGCATAGATCTTGCAATGACATGCACAAAACAAGGGATTTTTGGTCATAACCACATGCAGACAGGCTTATTGGTGTGGTTGAAACTTCATAACCACACGCATAGTGTGTCAAGGGTGCGGTTGGGGTGTTAAGTCAGTGAAAAGAGTTCTAGCTCATGGATTGATCACCCGGGGTGATTGTTAGGCTCTTGAGTGGTCTGAAGTCTCTGATGGATGCCAGTAAGTTGTTGGTTTGTAGGCCCCACTTCCATCACTGGAACTTGGAGGTCAGTTCATGTCATAGTAGCACTCAACTCATGTTTACCTTGGAGAGCTTGTAAAAGCGGGTAAATGTGGGAGGGGTTATTACAAGGCCGTATCATAGTGAGTTCCATTCTCTTTGAGTGATAATTGATACCACAGGGTGATATCAGAGCTACCAAGTTCAAACACTTGGACTGATGAGATAAATGTATATTTTCATACATGCATTGTGATGGTTATGGTTATCATGGATGTGGTTGTTATTGCAGTCTTGTGTCATCATGCATGGTGTTGATTTGTTGATGTCATGATGTATGTAAATGTATCATGCTAATATGGACTTATTTGTGCAGATGTGATAGCCGCTGCTAAATTTCACTGAGGTATGGTTTTATCATGTTTCTATTTGGTTTATCTAACATAGTTGCTTGCAAGAAGAAGAATATCAGAGATGATGAGTAGAATAGTGGACTAAAGTTCATGTGACTCTCCTTACAAATCATTTTAACAACAAGGAGATGATTATTCTCCTAATATAGTAAATACATTTAGAAGTTTGAAGGTAGAAACCAGAAGTTGCAAGGCAAATAATAACATGATGATTGAGACATAGGAAAGAGTTTGTAACAACCCCTCGTTAAAAGTTCATGTGATAAAGTTAATAAAGGAAAAATAAGACCAAGGTCACGGGACACATATTCCAAGATGAATGTTGGGTAAAACATCCTAGTGGGTGTTCATTTTGGTTTATTATGGCTAAGGAAATCTGCAAAGCCATTGAAAAGGAAAAGAGGCATTAATTGGAATTTTATTTATGAAAATAATGGACAATAGGAGAAAAGGGAGGTGAAAGGTCACAAATTTGCATGTGAGGAGGAAATTGAAGGAAAATTAGAGGAAATTGAAGAAAATAGAAGGCTCAATAATAAAAAGGCTTTTGAGGATCAATTCCCAACTTTTGTTGGTTAAACTTTTGTCAGTTTTAGCTCAGATCTCTCTCTATTCTCTCATACTCTTGTGCACTTTGAGAATTATTGGAGCACTCTAACACTGGGGAAAGGAAGGCAAGGGAAGGACAAGAAAGAAAAGAAAAGAAAGGAGAAGTTGGATCAAGCAACTTCAATAGGAATACTTATAGGTAATAGGTTGCATTCGTGATTTTCTAGTTGGTTGGTGAATGCATGGTACATACATGTATGTATTTGGTTCTCTTGTTGTCATTTGCAGGGGTTTTTCTAGGTGCGATAGTGGTTTCAACCTTACCTTGCCATTTTCGGATAGACATGGTTTGATGGGGTTCTTTCATTTGGTTGAGCTTTGGAAAGTAGGATGGTTTTGGAATCAAGTGAGGTGGTCTCAGGAAAATTCCCAAGGGCCTAGGAATCCCTTGATCGGTTTTGGTGGGATTGCGGTAAAGCCTGAGGGTGGAAACGAGAAAATTCCTCAAGGTGTTGGTGAAGAAATCCATAGGGATCCAAGATTTTTTAGTCCTAGGAATCCCTTGACTGGTGTTGGCAGGATTACAATAAATCCTAGTAGTGTATGTTCTTGTTTGGGCCTAGGAATCACTTGACAGGTGTTGGCAGGATTGTAGTAAAGCCTGGTTGTGTAGGTGCTTGTTTTAGATGTAGGAGTCCCTTGAACGATTTTGGCAAGATTGCGATAAATCCTAAGGAAGCCTTGGTTGTTTTGTTGTGAGTCCCACATTCATGCTTGGGAGATGGCACAAGGGTGAATGGTTGAAAGAAACATTTGGTTAAGCCCAATATATGATCAAGTGGTACGTGGAAGTCCCTGACTTGGTTGGATTTTGCATATGTTAATAAGAGCTCGTTTCCTCTTGTATTTCATGAGTATTTATACTTGTTAATATTTGGATTCGATGGGTGTTCTGTTGTTGTTATCATTCTGGTTATATGCTAGTTATAAGCATGGTCTCATGGAAGATTCTACTTATGGCTCTTATCATGTTTTGATTAGTAAACGAATGGTTATTCAATGCATGACCTAATAGATGCTATTGCAGCTATTATGAGAGGGAATTAGACCTTCTTGATGATTCTTAGATAAGTATCAGACCCCTATGTTCAAATATGCATTCATGACCTACATATTACATGTTCATAATGTTTTTGACGAAATGATTGTCATGGTTAGGCCTGGTCAGGTCAAGTATTTGAGAAAATTCTGTAGGAATATCTTTGTCTTGATGTATTTTATCATTCTGGAAAGTCTCTCTGAGTTCTTAGTAGTGGTTTGGAGGTTGACCTGGAATTTAGGTTCAAAATGTAGGACCGCATGCTTTGAACTGAAATTTTTGGGTTGCAATTATTGGGATGCGGGCTTATGGGAGAGGTTGGAGGCTTCCAACCACATGGATGACTTGTTGTGGGAGTGGTTAAGAGCCCAGGGCTATGAAAAATGGGCATATCTCAGGGTTTGACCACTTGGGGTGGTTTTTCAACCCTTGAGTGACTTGTAGCTCTTGTAGGAGGCGTCAAGTAGCCAATTTGTGGTCAATAATCAACCCCACTTCCTTAAGAGGACCTAGGAGGTTAGGTCATGTCATAGTATCTCTCCATCTCATGTTTAACTCGGAATATTGGTGAAAGTGGGTAAATGTGGGAGGGTGGTGTTACAGATTGGTATCAGAGTTGGTTTCATTCTATTTTGGGGATCTCTGATACCAGGTAGGTACAAGAGCTACCAGGTTCAACACTTCGACTGGATGGGAAGAATGTGTTTGTCATGCATGCAAGTTAGTTTTTTATGTATTTGTTTCACATGCTTCATGGTGGTCATTAAAAATTTTATTATGTTGTTGGTATGTTATTAGGCTAACATTTTTTTTTCCTAGATAGAGCAGAAGATGCAAATTATCAAAGTGAGGTTGCAGCACTAGACCTCGGGGTAAGAGCATATTGTCATACAAGTTTGTATGTTGGGCATGCGTGTATGTTGGTTAATTTTTTTTATAAGCATTATGGTTATATACATGTCTGTCATTCTATTTCTATTGTGGTTACATGCATGATAAATGCTAGTTGATCAGTGTGGTCATATGCACATGCGTTGAATAATCATGAATGGTAGTAACTTGTTGTTGTATGCATGATGATTATGGGCATTGCATTTAAGATCTTGATGCTATTATGTATCTTGCTACTTTGGATTGGTCTGTGTAGATAGTTATGGCTATGATATTCATGTATGAGTCTATATACTTGTGATATTGTGTCATACTAATTTGGACTGACTTGTGCAAATGTGATAGCCTCCCCTGAGATACATTGAGGTATGAGTGTGATTATGTCATTTTTTTGGTTTATCTAACATGGTGTGTTTACTGGTTGTCTGAATGTTTGATTAATTGCATGATAATTGTATGTGTTTATAAGATTGAATGAAGGAATGATCTTGTTTTAAGACGGTTGTACTAACACAATATGTGCTGAGGCAGCTGATATGCACTTGAGTGCAAGTGGGTGCTAGTTTAGTAGTATGACTAATGAATGTGAGTTGATTGTTGATTATGACATGGTTGTTAGTCTTGGTAGTTGATGATTTCAAATAAGTAGACACGATGTCTTGGTCTTTGGAACGTGTGACTAACATGTGTGAACAACTATAGGGCAACTGCTTTGTATTAGTGTGACAAGGTAACAATTGATTTGTCTATATAACTAATAACTGGGTGATGTGATAACAACTAATAAGACTTAATTGCAGCAAGGAAAAATGTAAAAGAAGGAATTGGGTGAGAATTACTTTGGCTATGTTTGGAAATTGCAATTCCAAATGAACGAGTGCTTTGCATGGATACACAAAGTCTTCTTAACCTTGATTTTGTCTGAAATTGTGTGGATATGTGTTATATTCATGAACATGTATTTGACAGGTATAAAAACTCATTTTTAGTTATGAATAGACTTGTCAAGGAATTGGAGTCCCTTGAGAGATGATATATGTACATGTTTAGCTACAAGGAAGTGTGTTTGGCACAACGAGGTAAGGTAACTAGTATATTGTTATATTTATTTAAGCACTAAAAATTGTGTATTTATGGAAGTATGATGCAAGGAATTGCATGGAAAAAGAAACTGCGCTGAAATCTTGAAGAAGTCTTGGGTTGAGCTTTCCTTGGAAGCAATGGGAACCCATGTGGTTGAGTCATGGTGTCTATTACTAGTTTTGTGCTTCGGGTGCTTTATGACTTGTTTGTGCTTGATTTGTGGTTTTGTTTATGTCTGGTGCATGGGCATGCCACTTTGTTGTGATGTCGTATTGCTATTGGTTTTCCATGGTTTTCTTCTTGTTTGTTTATTTTTCTTGCCTTTTATGCTTTGAGGGTCTTGAGAATTAGTTGGGGAAAGAGGAAAGTTAATGGAGCTTAGAGAGATCTAAATGAAACCCAACAAGTAATGTAAGACCTAGATGAAGCTTGATGCATGTATAAGGGCAGGTGAAGGCAAGATTATGATAACCGGTTAGATTGATTAGGTCCATTGGGATAAATGGATGGTGGTAGGATAGTCATGAGAAAGGTAAAGTAAATGGATTCAAGTCATCAAATGCCTTGATTATGTTGGTAAATGTTGTTCTCAATGTTGTGCATACATTGCACGGATAAAGGGAGTTCTCTTAACCTTGACCTTATGATATCTGGTAATTGTGTTGATGATTATGCTAATGTCTATATATGTATATATGTATGTACATATTCCATTGTCTGACAGGGTTGTCAGGGATCATGATTGATTTATTCTCATGTTTATATGTTTATATGTATGTATGTATGTATGTATGTTGTTGCATGTTAGGGATCATTCTTGTGGAAGAATGATTGCCTATACAAGTGAATGGAATGAAGAGGTTCGTGGTTTGATGAGGAATCAAGTGGAAAGAGTAGCCTTGACAGATCTACGGGGTTAGTATCGTGTGGATATGAATTTATATTATATGTTTATACTATGCCTATGTTTATGTTATGGAAGGTAACACTAAAGTATGTATCAACTAAATGAAAATAGTGGGATCTATGGCATGTTGGGACAAGCATGGATAGTGGAGAGACACTAGAGGTAAGGTTTCCCAATAGAGACAACATGGTCTCTAGATGTGCAATACTAGTATTATGTATATGTTGTAAATGCTGTACGTGTGATGTTGTGTACATGCGGTGTTGTGTACATCTTGTATATGTGGTGTTGTGCATATATGGTGTTATGTACATGTTGTATATGCAGTGTTGTGAATACATGGTGTTGTGTACATGTCGTATATGCAGTGTTGTTTACATATGGTGTTGTGTACATAGTGTATATGTGGTGTTGTGTACATGACATGTGGTGTACACGTTGTACATACAATGTTGGGTATATATAGTATTGCTTGCATGTTGTACATGTGGTGTTGTGTACATGTGGTGATATGTACACATTGTGCAGGAGGCAACTTGTACACGTGACGTTGTGTACATGTTGTGCAAGTAGTGTCTTGTATATTTCGTGTTGTGTACACATTGTGCAGTTGGTGTGTTGTACATGTGGTATTGTGTGCATTTCATACATGTTGTGTTGTGTACATGTGGTATATGTATGGGCATTGTGTAGTCGTGGTATCATGGCATGTTTATTCATTGTGTTGTACTCTATGTACGTATATGTATTGTGTTGTACACTATGTGTATGCATTTTGTTATGGTGTATAGAGGGTGTAGGTATATGTGTTGTGTTATACATTAGGTGTAGGTGTATGTGTTGTGTTGTATGTTAGGTGTAGGTAGATGTGTTGTATGTCGAGTGTTGGTGCATGTATTGCATGGTGTTGCATGTCATGTGTGGTTGTATGCATGTGGTGTACACCATGTGTATGTGTACATGATTGAAGAGAAGCGAAGGCACTAGGTGCTTGTTGAGTGTGGCAATTGATTTGGTGTGTGTATGGAAAGAAGAAAGTCATAAGCAAAGAATTGATTGAAGGATAAATATAAGTGTTTTATTTCAATTTTAACCATGCATGTGATCTATTATTTTGATTTATGATGGTCATGTCTTGAGCTAAACTGATGTGATATGCTTATACATGATGATTTGATCAAATAACTAGTTTGACTTGTTGTGACAAGAAGTAAACATAATTGCAGGTCTACCTTATTGAAAAGCTACCAATGAGGTATGATTTGAATTTATTTCAATTCATTTTGAGTCTAATGACAATTATGTTCTTGGTACAAGAAAGCATGGAAATGCTCAGTTTGGGTGGTTGGATGGAATGCCAAAGAATTAACAACAACAAAAAGGAATTGGAACAAGAAATAGTGTATTGGTAAATCATTCAGGCGCAGGACAATTGTGGGACACTAGTACCCAATAGTGTCCATTGATTCCCATGAGCATGCTATGATTGGTATGATGGTTTCCAGGTGAGGATATGCCTTGGTTTTTTGCGGCTTCCAATGGGAGTAAAACTTACAAAGGGATGGATTGCTCAGGAAAGGGAATGCCGAGGAACTTGGAAGGTGAGTGAATACATGGAAGGGGGTTACAAGATTGCTCGAGGGACTGTGTAATAGAGAAGGGAAGGTTGAGGGATGGATTTGTTTTGGTCATTAGCATTTCCAGATGGAATTAGATGCATATTGGGAGTGTGCCCTAGAAAAATGAGTTGGGAACTATTCACTGAGAGAACAAGTAGTGCAAGGATCGTAGCGCTAGATATTAGATGAAAATTTTGACTTTGACAGTGGATTCTGGACTTCCTGGGAAGGAAGTGATTTCTGGTATTACTTTTAGGGTGGATATGTGAGCCTCTAGATTCCCTTGTTATTACTTTGAGGGTGGAGGTGTGAGCCTCTGGATTCCCTTGTTTTTTATGAGAGCTATGTATCCTCATTGTTTTTCAGTTAAGGCAAAGGAGTTTTGGTATATGTACATATTTATGTATGGTTATTATTGTAAATATTAATGATTTGTGTTATAAGCTTGTTGACAGTGATGGATCTACCAACATTCAGGGGATCTCCCCAATATTAGGTCCCTATTAGACATCAGACCGTTTGGTGTAGGAGTCCCATTCGGTATGATGGCTTGGTTGTCATATACTTAGAGATTTACCTCGGATCTAACTTTCAGCACATGAGAGTGTTGCAATGGAACCTTCAAAAATCAAGTTGAGTGTTCCTAGTGAGTTTGCAAAGTAATTGTGTCTAGGTTCTCTTACTGCAAAAGGGGAGAAAAGTGAGCCTCTAAGTGAGAGGTAATAGTACCACCCAGGAAGAGACACACGTGAACCAGGAAGGTTTGTCCAACATCCAGCGGAATAGTCCATAGTGGATGTGGCAATCATTAAAACTAAAGGACAAGGAAAGGTTTTTCTACCATCCAATGGAAAAGTCCATAGCGGATGTGACAGTCGTTATAACCAATGAGCGAGAAAGGACTGTCTAGTATCTTGTGGAGTATTCCATAAGGATGAGACAAAATTTGGAACCATAACAACACATTCCCAAAAAGGTAAGCACTAAAACAATCGAAATTGTACAATTATATTAGTACATGTGAAAAAAACATGAAATATAAATGCTCACAGAATAGTCTTACAAACATCCATAAGCCATGCATGGAAAAGTGTTGGCCCGAGAAAGCTTATGCATTAATAAAAGGTTCCAAGACATATTTACATGATACATCACTAGCACCAGTAGTGGGACATTGGAGCCACTCCTTACTCCTCAAAGAACTGACTGAAACTCTCTATTCTTTGCGGGAAGAGCCAACTTGGTGAAAATTCCTTTGCTCATACAATGAGGGGGTATATATAACCAAGAGGTGATGCTTGCTCATACAATTCCTATGACTTTTCAACTGACATGACTCTTCATATTCATGTGTGTCCATTGGATTTCCACTTTACATTACATTTGATTTACAATATACATATGGCTCATAATAGTGATGTGGCCTTTGACAATTGATGACACGACTTGACATGACACTAGTGACATGGACTAGCTTACTGAGGTGGCAATGTCAAGTCTGTGCTGCTGCTGAGTGATAGATGTGTTCTTGGATGTGCTTTATCCTCTCCTCCGTATGGCTTGATGATGTGGGGTCTTCAATGATCTTTGGTCTTGAGAGGTGGTTACATGCATGTATTCCCTTCGCTTGTTCTTGATAAGATTCTTTGTCCACCTAGCTGTGAGTCAACCTTCTAGCATGTTTTCTCCTTCTTCATCGTCTTGCCATGATCTAACAGTGTACTTGTTCCTAAAATTCACTCATGTTGGGCTGATATCAAATCCAAAACCTCCTAGTCTAAGTTGAAGCATTGTTAACCATGGACTCGGCCTGGGATAGGTGACAGGCTAGGAAAGAGGGCCCAGTAACTACGCATTGCGCAATTCCAGGTGACAAGGTGGGAGGTTGGTCACTGATACTACGCAGAGCATAGCTCAGGCTTGGCTGAGAAAATATTGAGCACAATCCTCAATGTTGGGAGAAATTGCACAGAGGCCACTGGGAGGAAGGATTGCGTAAATGATACAACGAGTGACTAATGCAGGATGGGACCGTCAAAGGTAGGTTTGCACAGGTTTTGAAAGGCAAGTCAGGACTAGGTAGAAGAGGGTCTTGGTAGGATAGGTTTGCGTATTTCTTGAGATTAGTGAGTCCCGACTGACGGAGGACACTAACGAGACACTTCTACGTAGTTCTAGGAGGCAAGGTAGGCTTGGTATTATGCACATTATGAGGTTCCAACAGGCACAGAAGAATCTTGATGACTGATCTTGCTTAATGCACAGTGCAGGTCAGGATGGGAGAAGTTAATACACAATTTTGGGGATGAAGACAGGCTGCTCAGCTATGGAATTGTGCAGTGCAACTACCCTGGAGACATTCACTGCACATTGCGCAGTTTCGGGCAGAAATGCTACATCACTGAGGGCTAAGAATGCACAGTGCGTAGTTTAGTCAAGGTCCGGTGAAGGTAATTTTCCCGGTCAGAAAGATTTTCGAGGAAATGGCTTAGTGTGGGAGAGAAGTGAACCTATGAGGAACTTAAACTTGTGATCACACTCTTAGCATACTTTGACGACATGACAACATATACCATCGGAACAACAAGACAAAACATTACCCAATGTGATACTGTCCTAGGACAAAATCAACAAGTGTGACACTTAGGGTGGACTTAGGACGACTGTGACGACACTTGGATGACAGTGTTTAAAATTTTGTGTATGAGTGCAATAGATGTTTTCATAGCTAAGAAAACTCAAATACACAAAGACCAACCTTCAAAATCACCAAAAAAGGACCGCAAGCAAGGTAGAACAATCAAACATGCCAAAAGACAACAGTTGACCAAACAAGAAAAGGGGTGAAAAGACAAGAGAGCTAATGGAATGAGCTCAAGTGTTTGCAATCGAAATGGAAATACCAAGGAAGGCTCCGAAATTAAAGTGCAAGCCAAAATTTTGGAGGGTGTTGCAGCTGCTACAATACTTGGCGACACACTAGTTGAATACCAACTTCTCTGTCTTGGTTCATTTTTTAGTGCATGGCCTTGGTCCTTCAGGGAGTATTGAATCATCGTGCATATTACTTTGGCTTCCCCACTTACCCCATGGGCAGACATGGTTTCCTTTCTCAATTGAAAATCACATAATATTCATCTAGATCACAATGTTTTCAATTGGGAAGGGTAGTTTAGCTCGTGAGATTATGATTTTCAGAGTATAGTTTTCATCTCTAGCATTGCTCCGCTACCAGTAGGCCTGGACAGTACCCCGACAGAGTCATGAAGGAACACAAGCATTTCTCCACTTCCAACGAGCATGGACAGTCACCGGTGGAATTGCTTGCTTCACCTCTCTACGCAAGAAGCCTTTCTCTTCTTTCACCCTTATTTACTTATTTAAAGATAATTGTGCATTAGAACTTATTTATTTTGGGGAAGAAGAGGTAACCCGACTTATTGAGAGCAAGAGAGGATGTTCCTTCAGAGAAGCATATAAAGACCTCTAGTTTAGGTTTGCTCATTTAGATTTCCCCTTCTCCATTTGTAATAGTTGGATAAGCTTGGAAACACAAAAGCAGAAAACTAAGTATAAGCATGAGGTTCCTAGACTCGACACATGTTCATGGTTGGGCCAAAACTCTCCTTACTGACGGATCATATTTTTTGTTAGAACATCATCAACCAAAAGTTACAACCAATACAAAGAACACTGACACAGAACTGGACAAGGGCTACAGTGTCACAAGTCTCTTTGAACTTCAACCACACACACATTTGGAAACTAGAACATAGTAAGGCACAACACTTATTCACATAAGTAAAACAACAGAAAACCAAATAAAACATAAACAACAAACAACAAAATACTATGTACATAGTGCGGGGTGCAACCCCAAATCTTCATTGAAAATAATATTTTAAGTCTTAGCCATTGGCAGGGAGAGAGTCAATATTTCCATCAAGTGATTAAAGATGATATGTGTATTGGCAAATTTTTTGGTCAAACCATCTCTTGATATGGTTATGATGGAGTAAAAACTTTTCTTTTGCATTCAACCTTTCTTCCTGTAACTTGTGCAAAGTATCCACCCAACACCGAACTAAAAGAAAATGCTTGCCTTGGGAATGTTGGGACAATTGAAGAGAAGGAAAGTATATGTTTAGTGGAAGGATTCCTTCCTTTCTGTACACCAGGAAGTACGGGGAAGTATTCAGAGAAGGCTTAGGTGTAACTCGGTCAACCCATAAAGCATTCACTAAAGCAAAGTGCGAGTTTTGCTCCTTGGAGAATATGGTATTTTTGATGATGTGAATTAGGTTCTTATTTTTGGATTTGACAAGACCATTCCCCTATGGATAATAGTTAGTAGAATGATTCAAGACAATACCATTTTCTAATCCAAACTCATAAAGATTTAACAAAGAAAATTATGTTGCATTGTCTAAAACAAGTGACATAGGAATGTTGAACCTGGAAATGATATTTTGTTGTAGAAAAATGATGACTTCTTGATCGTTCACTTGTTTGAGCGGAAATGCCTTTGTTAACCATGTGAAGTACTATGTAGCAATCAAGATATAATGGTGTTTCTTCGATGAAAGAGGGAAAAGTTTTCCCAATGATATCCAAGCCCCACTGTTGGAACGATTCTTCCATTGCAATAGGCTGTAGTGGGGCTGCTGATTTTCGATTTCTGTCGGCGCACCTTTGAGAGACTAGAAACTTGTGGGCATAGGCATGAGAATCGTTGAATAATGTAGGCCTTTAGAACCTAGCTCGCATGAACTTGTGTGTTGTGGTGTTACCTACGAAGTTTCCCTTAGCTAGTCTGCCATAAATATCACGTAAAACTAGGCACTTGAGCAAGATCCCATTATGGTGCTTTCTATATAGCACCCCATGCACCAGCTGATATGATAAAGATTTGATTCAGAGTGCCCTCTTCTACCACAAATAAAAATGGGAGGTCATGTTCCATTGTCAAGGTACCGGCGCACATCTGCATGCCAAGAGTTTCTATTTGAAGTGGAAGAGGCTCGCTCAACATTGTATATTTATATTTCTTGCTCCCAACCTGTGAGATATTCTTCTTTCTATTGTGCATGAACCACTTCTACTGCTAACTTACAAATACCATGACCCTTGATGGTGTGAACTAGTTTAATGTAAATATTGTATACTTGTAGTCCGGTCATCTAGTTCACCCTTCTCTCACCCAAATCTTGTTGAACAAGTAGTGATCTGACCGCTGAGTGTGGGACAAAGATAATGCAATGGTTTTTCAACAAATAGGCTCTAAATTGCTTCATTGTCTTGTATATTGCATATTCTTGTTTTTCCACAGCAAGGTAGTTGAGCTCTGGTCCTTGCAGGCTCGTGCTCATGAAGGCAATGGGTCACTCATTGTTCAACTCATCCTTCTGAGTGAGCACAACATCGAGAGAAGTTTTGGAAGCGAAAGTGTAGAGCAAGAAATCTTTGCTGAAGTATGGGTTGTAAAATGTTGGTGCTTATGCTATTTCTTTCTTTATACGGGCGAACACATACTTTTCCCTTTTGCCCCAATTGTAGATTGCTTCTTTCTTGATCATCTCCTATATAGGTTTGACAATCTGAGCATAGTCGAAGATGAACTTCCTGAGGAAGTTGATGTTCCCCAAGAAAGACTACATGGCTTTCTTGTTCATGGGATGGGGAATCTGTGTGATTGTATCAAATTTGTCTAAATCTACCTTGATCCCACTTTTAGCAATAATGTGTCCAAGCAGGTTACCCTTGGACACTATGAATATGCTCTTCTTGGGATTCAAGGATATCCTGTATTTTCGACATCGCTTAAAATTTTCTTGAGGTGGCATAGGTGGTCTGACTATTGTCTTGAGAAAATTGTTTCATCATCGAGGTAGACCACTATGCTTTGTCCGATAAGCCCACGGAAAGTGATGTCCATTGCACGTTGAAATGTTGCACCTGCATTAAACAGCCCAAATGACATTCTGCAAAATGTGAACGTACCCCACTTGGTATGGAATGTAGTCATGAGTCTGTTAGGCTCTGCTACCAGAACTTGGTTGTAACCAGAAAAATCGTCTCGGAAAGAAAACATCTATGCTTCAGATATTGTTTGCAATGTGTGCTCCATGGATGAAACTTGGTAATTTTCTTTGTTTGAGGCATAATTGAGGTTGTGGAAATCTACACACAAGTGGATCTCCTTGGACTTCTTCCTGATAGGGACTAAGTTAGACACCCATGTCGAATGTCACACTTTATAGATGATCCAGGCATCTAACTACTTCGTCAATTTTTTTCTATATGAGGGGCTCATGTGTTGGATGAACTTCTCTCAGTTTCTATTGAAAAGTCTTGGCTCCTTCTTTGATCAGAATTATGTGTTGGATTATTTGCATGTTAGATGTGTTAAGATCATCATACGTCCATGTGAATACATCATGGTACTGCTTGAAAAGGCAGATAAAATATTTATGCTCTTGTAGTGTACAACAAGTACTGGGATTCACATACTTCGGTTCTTCTTTTGTTCCCAGATTGATCTGTTCATGCGACAATGTATAGATATGGGTCTTCGCATTTACAGGTCTCTGAAAACAGTTTTGCAACTCATACAATCCAGTGATACCACACCCATGGGGATGAGGTTTCCTTTACTTGTACTAGCTGCGTCCTGCAGAGTCGCTCATGCTCGTCCTCGTCTATTGCTGCATCCTTGAATACGTCAGTGTTGGCCATGAAATGCAATATATTTTGATCATCATCAAAAATGTGTAAGTTAGTGATGTTGCCTGGGATAGATGGTTTATACAAAATCTCAATAGAAAAGTTGTCCCTTAATGATAACATCCTTAGCAGCTGCGTTTGCCAAAGCATTTGCAACTACATTACGCATTCTTGGTACTGAAATAATATTGAAAGCTTGGAAATGAGAAATGAGTTGGCATGCCTCTTGTTGATAACACACAAGTTGAAGTGACACACAATGTATAGTGTTATGTACTTGACACAACACGATTTCAGAGTCACCTACTACTTTCACGACAATAATCTTGAGGTCAATAGCTTTTTGTAAGCCCAAAACGAGTGCTTCATACCCTGCGGTGTTGTTTGTGCACTCAAACTCTAAGCAACTAGAGATTAAATGTTTTATCTACAACGGGTCTATAAAACACAACCAGCTCCAGAGCCCTCCTACATTTTGGATCTGTCAAAGTAGATGGTCCACATATCGTCTATACAGGGACCGCTTACCGCACGAGTACTACTACTAGTACTACTACTTACTATATAGGCTTCATTTCTGCCAGTTGGGCATGGAAGGAGGCCCAACTATGTATCTAGAGGGATAGGGCATGGATCTGCAAGATAACACCCCAACTGTGTCTCTCGAAAGAAATTGCCAAAAAAATTTCTCCAAAAGCCAATGACTCATTCTATCCATTCAAGGGAGTCATGTTGTGCTTCATGTATCCCTATGACAACACTCAGTTCTAGTTTTTCTTGCCTTTATAAAAAAGCCATAAGTGCGATCAGTTAGTGGAAAAGTATCCTTGCAACTTGCTTGACCTGTCTCTGCTGAGCAATACCTCATATGCTTAAGGGATGTCGACAATTATAATATTGATGCATTGATGAAATCGTTCATCCGAGGATAGTCAGATGATCATATCCCTGAGTTCACCAATTGTTGGCACACAAGTTCTATCTAGTTGGATGATCTATGCCTCTGTCTTACTCCATTGAGTGTTGATCTTCTCGGTGATGGAGAGTGGTATGACATTAATCGATGCACCAAGAAAAACCAAGCAGTTCTAAATATTTAAGTTAAATATTTCAAATGATAACAAGAATGGTGTACAGAGTGAGTTCACCTCCTCCATGCGGAGCACGTTAAGCACAGACGCAAGAGCGTCAACAGACTTACTAGATCCCTTGTTTAAAGAGGTGGCATGACCAATGGAGGTTTCCCCAAGTGCTCGTAGAAGAATCTCCCACTGACTTGTGATTTTTGTAAGTTCAAACAAAGAGATATTTGCATGAGATTTCTTCATGTCTTCTACAATGTTATACTCCATTGCGGGAAGACTCATCAAGATGTCCCGGGGTGGAACCGAATTCATGGTTTCCGTTGGGATGGTTTTGTCTTTACTTCTTGTGGAAACAATTTTCATTGAAGATGTCTTCCCGGAATTTCTCTTAGTGTTTTGTGTTGAGTTGAACATTGGAACCATTTTCCTTAACAAATTTTCTTTGAATTTATCCTTCGGTATCTCAATCATAGTGGTGGCCCCTTGACTTCTCAAGTTGTATCAATTCTTTTTCTTCGGGGCCAAACCGTCACTTAGAGGCTCCTTATCTGTGGTTTTATTATGGGCTATGAGGGCATACTGATACACGTTTACTACATTCCCAGTGCTTGGAGCTTCATTAGCTGTAGCAGTTTCTTCTTCTTCATCATCGGGCTCAAGTTGTTCCTCAACCATGGTTTTGTCAAGAAATTGTGTGGAAATACTGCTCATTCCATGATTTCTTTATAGGAATATTTTTTCTGAATGATGTGCGTGATGCAACATGCAGTATGAATCAGTGGTGATTTTTTCAAGGATGAGAAACATGTTGGATCTATGTGCAAATTTGGTTGGCTGGCTGCTACTACTGCTAGAAGCTACACTCTTATTTTGCGGGTACCTGGGGGGCTTGCCGCCCATGGTAGTCTCACTTGTCCTTTTCTTAAGTTCAACCATTTTGGTAGCCAGTGACTTGACAAGACGGGTAAGGTTTTCAATATCTCCCACTTATTTTTCCTTAGCCTTTCTCACAGAGTTCTATGACCTCTTATTTTGGCGTCCTTAGTGGGTTCATCGCCTGCAATGACTCCAATAGAACGCAGGTCTTTCTTTATGGAAATAGCCTCTTTGTAATTTTCTGTTAAAGTTGGTTTCGCATCTCACTTGACGAACTGCATAATACTGGACAGAAAGGGAGAAGTGTAATAGTCGATAGTGATGGAGTCACGAGGTTTAGTGTCGTCTGAGAACTTGTTCAAAATACGGTTGAACCTCTGATTAAAATCTTTGACCTTTTTTTTATGCTCCATCTTGAGACTACCCAACTCCTTCAGTAACATGGAAGGGGTCTTTTCTTCAACAAATTTCTCAAGAAATATCCTTTTGAATACCTTCCAATTCTGAATAGAGTTTGGAGGAAGGTTGTAGTACCATACATATACTCTGCCATCCAAGGTACATGGAAACAATCTTCATGCAACGTCATCGTAATGTACCTCAAGTGTTTGTAGATGTAGGTAGAAAGTGTCTAAATGATCTTATACCTTCACTATCTTGTCAGGGTCATATTTCTTTAAGATCTTCTCCACGTGTCTTGGCATCTTGTGCAAGACACCCAAAAGTGCCAATGGGCCCTGAGTCATCCATTCCAGATTTTGGTATTCCATGCTTTCCTCTGATCCAAGTGGATATTGGTGGCCACCTGCCAATTCCACTTGGACCCCCACCATTGTTTCTTTCAATTTTTTTTAGTTTCCTTAATTGTAGCTCAGTTTACTATTTTTAGCAGTTTTTCGGGTCCTAAACTTCCCGAGTTGTTTTGAGGCCCTAAATGACATTTTTTGGCAATCTATCACCAATGAATTTTTTCATAAAATCACATTTTCCTTTGTAGTCCTTGGAGAGATATTTCCAATGGGTATCATGCGCGTCAAACAGAGATAATATGACCAAGTCACGAACCTGAGAAGTTGGCTGTCCAACTAACCCTAATGGGGCCCATAAACTCTTGGTGTTACATCTCCTCGGGTTAGGGTTTTGGTTATTTAGGGTTTTCTCTTATTTTTCAATAATAAAAAGGCCCTTGAGCCTCATTATAAGGGAGTTCAGAGGCATGTAGCACCACATCTCTTCTCAAGGATAAGCTACCATCGCTCGAGCTAGTTTATTTCCATTTCTGTTACTAGGCATATTTTAGTATTTTACATTAAAGAAATGAAGTATTATTTTTGTTGCATCTTTGTATTTATGGTTATATATGTAATTTCTTGCGTTCCTATTTAAATATGGATTAATGGTATTATAGATGTCTGCTCTTTCTCTGTTCTCTTTGCATGTCCCCAACGAGGTCGGGATATAAGGAGTTAGGGATTGAACTGGTCAAACCTTTGTAAGACCAGCTTCGCAAATCCCGACGGCCTCCCATGGCGGATGAAAATAAAGATGAGGGGGTAGGAGATCCTATCAAAATATTGCTTGAAGGGGCCCTCAAGTGACAAAGGAATGCGATGATGGAGAACTTTGCCCAGATCCTTCAGCAGCTACCCAGGGGCAACACATCTACTTCTAGCAGCTACTCTGGAAGTGCCACACCCTTTAAGGTACAAGTTAACTTTGACATTCCCACATTTGAGGGTCAGATAGATGCAGACGCTATAGATAAATGGTTAAATCTACTAGAAGGGTATTTTTTTGTTCATGATTTTTTTGGACGGGAAAAATATTACTTTTTCTCTTCTCAAAGTCGGCTACCCACGACAAGGACTGGTGGGAAACCTACATTGAAAAGAAGGATGAAAGTATGACCTCACTGTTTTCAGTTGCACCCACTTGGAATTCATTCTGGGATGCCATCAAGGAGAAGTACTACCCTGTCGGAAGCTATGAGGATAAATACATAAAATGGACCATGTTGCGACAGGGAAGGGACCAAGACGTGCCGAAGTTTACCAAAATTTTTCATACCCTTCGCACATATTTGGGTATCAAGGATACTGAGCAGCATTTGGTACTACAATATTGTGGCTTCCTACACAGGTACATCTAGGACGAGATGGAGTTCCGGGACATCTCCTCGCTTGGCACGGCGTACCAATACGCTGTTAAGATCGAGCAGAAGTTTGAACAGAAGAAGTGAGACTTTGGACCTACGAATCCAAAGCAAGGGAAATGTGCCCCCAAACCATAAAACAAAAGACAAAGCTAAGGCAGGGTGGCCTAGGACAACTTGCCAAAGCCATAATCAAAGAACAATATTGCGAAGCCGAAGAAGGACACGAGAAAGTGGTGTGAGCTCCATAAGAGCTCCACTCACAATACAAGTAAGTGTCAGGCCAAGCAGTCACTGGTGGCTAAGCTAAAGGCTTCGGAATCAGATGCATGTTACGAATCCGAGTTAGAACGTGAAAAGGGGAATGACAAAGGGAAGCATATTATTGATGCGGAGCCAAATGCCACCATTTCCACCACGAAGATCCAGAAGGAGGAACTCGAAGATCCAGAGGAGGAGGAGCGCCTCTTCCACTCCCAAATGTGGGTAAAGGGTTCCACGCTACAGTTAATTGTCAACAATGGGAGCCAAAAGAACCTCATTTCGGCAGAGGTCATGAAGTGGTTAGGCTTACCGACCATAGCGCATCCCCAACCGTACACCATCGGGTGGCTTCACCATGGGCTGGATATTCGCATGAGCCAACAATGTTTCCTTCCATACAACATCAAGCCCTTCATGGATAAGGTATTATGTGACATTGCTCCCCTTGATGTTTGTGATGTATTATTAGGCCAACCATACTTGTGGAAGCGAAATGTTGTGTATGAATCAAGGACTGGTGTTGTTATTGTTATTTTGGGAAATAAGTTGTACAGGATACTAGAGGTAGCACCACTTATCGCCATATCTTTGGTTACTGCAAAACAATGTAGTAAGCTCATTTCCAAAATCAGGAAATTTGTTTTCCTGATGATACACCCTCAAGGAAAGAATAAGATGATGGCCACGACATCTAAATAGGGCCCCTCCGCATGCCAACTACAGATGGACAAGGTTATGGAGGAGTACAAGGACATATTCACCTCCCCCGCAGGAGTTCCTCTACACTGCCAGGTCAAGCACTCCATCGATCTGATCCCAGGTGTGTCGCTACCCAATGGACCAATCTATTAGCACTCAGTTCTAAAGAAAAATGAAATCAAAAGGCAGATTCAGGAGCTATTGCAGAAAGGTCACATCCGACTGAGTTCATCGACCTGTGGGAGCCTGATTGTGTTGGTATAGAAGAAGGATGGGACTTGGAGACTCTGTATTGACTATCAGGCGCTGAACAAGATCATTGTTCAGAATAGGTACCCGATCCCACGGATTTATGAACTTCTGGACCAACTGAAGGGGGGAAAATATTTCAGTAAGATCGACTTGAAGTCAGGATATCAGCAAGTACCAATCGAACCTTTTGATATGTGGAACACTACCTTCAAAGCCATGGAGGGCCTTTTCGAATGGTTGGTTATGCCTTTCGAGTTGAAGAATTCTCTTGCAACCTTCATGACGCTAATGGATGACATCTTGCGGCCATTCAGCGACTCATTTGTAGTGGTATACATGGATGACATCCTGATCTTCAGCTAGAGTTGGGAAGAGCACCTCCACCACATCTGACAAGTTCTCCAAACACTGCGACAACACAAGCTATGTACCAATTTGGAGAAATGCGCTTTTGGCATGACCCAAGTTCAGTATCTGGGATATATTATTGATGAACGGGGAGTGCATTTGGATCTAACCAAGATCCAAGTCATTCGAGATTGGTCATCTCCAACCACTCCGATAGAGCTCCGCAACTTTTTGGGTCTTGCCAATTTCTACCGTAGGTTCGTGTTGGGATTTTCTCATATCACTTGGCCCTTGAGTCAAGTCACCAAAGGAGGAGCGAAAGAAAAACTATTTTGGTTTGAATCTCAACAGAAGGCATTCACAGAGTTGAAACATTGCCTCTCCTTGGCACTAGTGCTCGCATTACCAGACTTGCAACAACCATTTGAGATCGAGACAGATGCCTCTAACTATGTTATTGGGGTAGTCCTTACTCAACACAGGCATCCAATGGCCTATCATAGTGAGACACTTTCAGAAATAGTTTGGAAGTATCCCACTTATGACAAAGAGATGTATTCCATTGTGCACGCCTGCCGACAATGGAAGAATTACATTTTTGGGAAGGAAACAGTCATCCACACAGACCACCAGCCCCTACAGTTCATACAGATGCAAGGGAAGTTACAGAATGATCGCCATCAGAAGTGGTCCACATACCTACAACAATTCCATTTGAATATCAAGTATAAGAAGGGCAACACCAATAATGTTGCAGATTGCCTCAGTCGACCACCAATCATGGCGTTAACCACCATGCTCAACTCTTTTGGGCACAAGACTTCTGATTGGCCAATTCTCTACAAAAGCAACCCAGAATTCTTCCACACATACCAGACACTCTTGGAGGGTCAGCATGTTCCAGATTTTCACCTCCAGGATGCCCTATTATGCCACCTGGGTCACCTTTGTGTTTCTTCAAGCGAGCATGCCAAGATGATTTGGGAAGCACACTAAAGTTAGGCTGTTGGGCATTTGGGGGTCGATAAAATGATGGCAATACTGTCGAAGTATTTCTATTGGTCGAATCTTCGACAGGATGTCGAGAAGTACATCAGATCCTGCACTGCATGCGCCATTTCCAAACCAACCATCAAGAAGCAAGGCCTCTATATTCCGCTGCCTACCCCTAGTCGACCTTGGGAATCCATCTCCATGAATTATATGTCAAGCCTTCCTTCCACTAAGCATGGAAACAACTGAGTTTTTGTGGTCGTCGACAGGTTCTCGAAGATGGCCATTATGGCGGCTTGCAAGAAGAATATCACAGCAGAAGCCACTACTAAACTCTTCTTTGAACAAGTGTGGGTACACTTTGGGATCCCACAGTATATCATATCAGATTGGGACAGCAGGTTCCTCAGTACATTTTGGTCCAGTCTCTGATCGATGTTGGACACTAAACTCACTAATTCCACAACCTTCCATCCCCAACTGATGGCCAGACAGAGGTTGTCAACAGGATGATCGTACACATTCTACACATGTACAACTCAAAGCATCCAAGCACATGGGATGAGAGCCTCCCCTATGTTCAACACAACTATAACCAGGCTCTCCATAACTCAACTAGCCATAACCCTTTTCAGGTGGGTTTGGGATTCTAGCCACTATGTCCCATTGATGTGGCCATTCCATTTGTAGCTACTCAGGCAGATTCGGCTCGTGTCCAGTCCGAGACAGATAAGGCAAATAGCTCCATTGAGCACATCCAACATATCCACCAGCAGATCCACGACATTCTATAGAAATCAAATGCCAAGTACAAGCAGCGACATGATCAACATCAAGTGCCACACAAGTTTTAGGTGGGTGAAAAAGTCTGGTTGCATTTGCAAAAGGAACGCCTTACCAGAGCCTATCGGAAACTCAAAACACCCCGATATGGTCATTACACCATTACCAAGGCTATGGGAGACAATTCATTTGAGCTCAGGATTCCCCCATTCCTTGGTCTGCACCCAATGTTCAATGTGGACTGCCTTCGGCCATACTTTCCACCATTACTAGACACATTCAACATTGCAGGCCAACTCACACCAACAGAGTTAAATCCAGATTGCATGGAAGAAGCTGCAACTGATCAAATCATGGACATGCAGATCAAGCACACTCGCTAGCAGAAGATCCAACTATATCTAGTTGTCAAAGCAGGCCAACTCCTTCACCAGGGCAAGTGGCTCACAAGGGACCAAGTTCAGCAGAAGTTTCCTCATCTCATGGAAGAACTCAATGCAATGGGGACCATTGCTTCCTAAGGGGGGAGGAATGAACTAGGTGGATATTAGTGGCCACCTACCAATTCCATTTGGACCCCCACCATTGTTTCTTTTAGTTTTTTCAGTTTCCTTAATTGTATCACAATTTACTATTTTTAGCAGTTTTTCGGGTCCTAAACTTCCGGATCCATTTTGAGGTCCTAAATGATGTTTTTTTGGAAATATACCACTAGTGATTTTTTGAAAAAATCCTATTTTTTGTCATAGTCCTCGGAGAGATATTTCCAATGGGGTATCATGCGTGTCAAACAGAGATAATATGACCAAGTCACGACCCCAAGAAATTCGCTATCCAACTAACCCCAACGGGCCCATAAACTCTTGGTGTTACATCTCCTCGGGTTAGGGTTTTGGTTGTTTAGGGTTTTCTCTTATTGTTAAATAATAAAAAGGCCCTTGAGCCTCATTGTAAGGCAGTTCAGAGGCATGCAGCCGCCACATCTCTTCTCAGGGATAAGCTACCATCACTCGAGATAGTTTATTTCCATTTTTGTTACTAGGCATATTTCAATATTTAACATTAATGAAATGAAGTATTGTTCCTGTTGCATTTCTGTATTTATGGTTATATCTATAATTTTTTATGTTCTTGTTTAAATCTAGATCATCCTCTTCATTGTATTCCTCTTCCTCTTTTGAATATGATGATTCCTCTTCTGAATCTGTTAGTTCCTCCTCTTCTTCTCCTCATCCTTCGCTTCCTTCCCCTCCACCTCCTCTGCCATAACCTAAACCCGAGAGTAAGAGGTTGCCTTCTTCTTCTTCTCTTCTTCTTCTTCTTCTTTTGCTAGCTCCTCAAGACTGGCAAAGATCTCTTCTTCAACAAACATAACTACTACTCCTGTGGGGGTAGTCTTGTTCTTCTTGTGAGAGTATGGAAGAGCATACACTTCTGGAATCAGTCCAACAAATTTTTCAAATTGACGGTTGATGGGACGGAGAGCCCGGATTTGACGGTACAAGATTTCACATTTAGGTCTAGGAGGTGAGGAATTAGCAACTTAAGAATTGTGGGTAGGGGAGAGGGAGTTAATTTTATTGCCTTGACCAGAAAATGGATGACTGGGGTTAGTGGGACAATCAACCATAAACTACTGGAAGCCCTCCTTCTAGTGCCATAAATGTTGATGGTGTTGGATCTACCAACATTCAGGGGATCCCCGCTATATGAGGTCCCAATTATACCTCACATCGTTTGGTGTAGGAGTCCCATCCAGTATGATGGCCTGGTTGCCATATACTTAGAAATTTGCCTCAGTTCTAACTTTCAGCACATGAGAGTGTTGCAATGGAACCTTCAAAAAACAAGGTGAGTGTGCCTCGTAAGTGTGTAATGTAATTGTTTCTAGGTTCTGTTATTGCAAAAGGGGAGAAAAGTGAGCCTCTAAGTGAGAGGTAATAGTAGCACCCAGGAAGAGACACATGTGAAATGAGAAGGTCTGTCCAACATCCAGCGGAATATTCCACAACAGATGTGGCAGTTGTTAAAACCAGGGGATAGGGAAAGGTTCGTCTACCATCCAATATAATAGTCCACAATGGATGTGACGATCATTATAACCAATGAGCGGGAAAGGTCTTTCTAGTATCCTACGGAGTAGTCCACAAGGATGAGACAATAATGACAACCATAACAACACATTCCCAACAAGGTAAGCACAAAAACAACCAAAATAGTTCAACTATCTTAGTACATGTGAAACAAACATGAAATATAAATGCTCACAAAATAGTCATAAAAACATCCTTAAGTCATACATGGAAAAGTACTGGCCCCTAAAGGCTTTTGTATTAATCAAAGGTTCCAAGACAATTATTTACATCATACATCACTAGCCCCAATAGTGGGACATTGGAGCCACTCCTTGCTCCTCAAAGAACTGAATTAAACTATCTATGATTTTCGAGAGGATTCAAGGTGAAAAGTCCTTTGCTCATACAATGAGGGGATATATATAACCAAGAGGTGATGCTTGACCCTTATGACTCTTTGGCTACCCTCATGACTATTCAACTGACATGACTCTTCATATTCATGTGTTTCCATTGGACTTCCACTTTACATTACATTTGATTTACAATAGACATATGGCTCATAATAGTGATGTGGCCTTTGACAACTAATGACACGACTTGACATGACAATGCTAACATGGACTAGCTTGCTGAGGTGGCAATGTAAAGTCACTGTTGCTGCTGAGTGATAGATATTTTATTGGATGTGCTTTATCTTCTCCTCTGCATGGCTTGATGATGCAGGGTCTTCAAGGATCTTTGGTCTTGAGAGGTGGTTGCATGCATGTATTCCCCTCGCTTGTCCTTGATAAGCTTCTTTGTCCATCTAGATGTGAGTGATCTTTCTAGCATGTTCGCTCCTTCTTCTCCTTCTTCATCGTCTCACCATGATCTAACAATGTACATATTCCTCCAATTCACTCATGGCAGGACGACATCAAATCCAAAACCTCCTAGTCTAAGTTGAAGAATTGTTATCCATAGACTGGGCCTTGGATAAGTGACAGGCTGGGAAAGAGGGCCCAATAACTGCGCATTGTGCAATTCCAGGTGACAGGCTAGGAGGTTGGTCACTGAGACTACGCAGAGCGCAGCTCAAGCTTGGCCTCAAAAGTCCTGAGCACAATCCTCACTGCTAGGAAAAATTGCATAAAGTCCACTGGGAGGCAGGATTGTGTAATTGAGAAAGCCAGTGACTGATGTAAGATGGGACCCTGGGAGGCAAGTCTACACAATTTTCACAGGCAAGGTAGGACTGGGTAGCAGAGGGGCCTGGGAGGGTAAGTCTACGCAGTTCTTGAGATCAGTGAGTCCCGATTGAGGGAGGACACTAAGGAGACACTTCTATGAAATTTTGGGAGGCAAGGTAGGCTTGGTCTTCTGTGCATTGCGAGGTTCGAGCAGGAAAGGAAGAAGCTTGATGACTGATCTTACGAAATGTGTAGTTTAGGTCAGGCAAGGAGAAGTTACTACCCAATTCTGGGGATGAAGATAGGTTTCCCAAATCTAGAATTGCCCAATGCAACTGCCCTGGGGACAGTGACTGTGAACTGCACAGTTCCAGGCAACAAGGCTGCATCACTAAGGGATGAGACTACACAATGATGAGTTTATTCGGGATTCGATGAAGGTAAGTTGCCTGGTCGGAAATATTTTCGAGGAAATGACAAAGTGTGAGAGAGAGGTTAACCTGTGAGCAACTTAAACTTGTGAACACACACTTCACATACTTCGATGACATGACAACATAGACCACCGGAACGAAAAGACAAAGCCTTCACCTCTGTGAGACTGTCCTAGGACAAAAGTGACAAGTGCGACTGATCCAAGTTGACTCAACTCCCGGATTTAACCAAGATCTTTTACTTTCGTGATGTGATTAGAATTGCATTTAAAATAACATAATTGAACATATATGCATGTTGTAAAGAAGAAGGAACATGACAATCATCAGCAACATAAAATAACAAGACGTTGATAATAGAGTTCATCTAGGAGGGACTACGTCTCCGGGCCCTGGTGTCAAGATGGTGTAGTCCGCTGCATTAAGTGCTGTCAATAATGATGTTGTAGATAGGCGGTGATGTCGCTGTAATACAAGGAAAATGCCCTCACATGGGAGTGGCTCCAAGAGATGTTCCACTGTAGGAACTCTCATTCAAAAAGGACTCCTATCAGTATGACCTAAACACATGCATGATGATAATGAGCATCCCGCCAACATGGCATAGAAGGGATCTCAATGCAAACATACATGATGACACATGAGTATCCCGTCAACATAACAACAAAGGGATTTGAAAAAAAAAACATGATGAATCATGACAACAAGTACATCCCACAGATGATTCCACATCACATCAAATAGGAATCATGAAACAAGTAAGAAAACAAGATCCCACATCAAACATCAAACATGGATCTATGCAGCACAATGCATCTCATAGCAAAAAGAAGTACATGAACATACTACATATACCTCACATCTTGGGGCTATCTAAAGAAAAGGATGTCAAACTGCTAAATTTGGCCGTATCATCAATCTCGAGGTGTCAAATCGCATGGAAAAGACTGCTCACAAATGAATGTTGACACGTGCACTCCACTTTGAAAAGTGACCAAAAAATGAAATGATCAAATGGAAAATATGAATGCACAATCAGATTTGTGGCATCGAATAGTGTAAAATAAATGGATATGATGCCTACATCCACAACAAGGGAATCTAGAGGCTCACACCTCTACCCTCAAAGTAGTACCAGGATTCACCTCCTTCCCAAGAAGTCCAAAATCCACTACAAAATTCAAAGTCTGTATCCAATGTCCAGCGCTACAATCCAGTGCCACATTCCTCACAACGAACAGTTACTGACTTATTGTTCCAGGGTGCACACCTAATGTGCATATGATTCCATCTGGCAATGCTAATGACCAAAATAGGAAACCTTCCCTTCTCTACTACACAGCCCCTCGGGCAATCCTGTCACACCCTTCCGTGTAGTCACTCACCTTCCAAGTTCCCCAACATCCCCTATAATGTCCCAAATGCAGAAAATTTGGAACAGATAGTGATATAGAAAAGAAAATGTGATTCATACATAGAAAAATTAAACAAACAACAAATGCTCAATACACAACAGAAATGTGAATCAGCTGAGCCATTTTATTAGTAGAGTGGAGCAAGTACAATAGCGAGGAAAATTCTCCTGAGCTTGCCTCAAGGGCAAGCTTGACAAAACTCAGGTGTCAAACAATAATCTCATTGTTGGAAAGAATTGCTCTTCTAATGCTCTGCGTTGTCTCTAGTAACTACAATTGTTGGTTGGAAAGGATCCGCAAAAACTCTGCCTCAAATGCTCAAAAAGTGTTGAAACTTCAACCACAAACTCCTTGGCCAAAACCCAAAAATACCCAGAAATGGTTTGACCCGATTTTGACCTCCCAAAATCGACCCCTAAAGGCACCCTGCAATCCCCAGCGATTCTACGTTGTCTTCTGTAAAGATAAGGCTGAAAAACCCGCTTTTGGTGCTCAGAAAATTCTAAAACTTTTTATTTGGGATCCTTGTCCAAAACCCAGAAAAAACCAGAAATGGTTTGGCAATATTTTTACCTCCCAAATTCGACCTCTTCTATGGCCCACGCCCTCCAAACAACTCCAGAAATATGGCTTGCAAGGAATGACCACACAGTCCTCTTCCAAGATTTGAAATGGAAGAAAACACCAGTCCAAATATCTCCTCTAATCTCCATAGAAAAGCTCAGCCTCAACGACTGATACTCTACTCACCAAATGAGCTCCCACACATTACCTCTACACTAGCCCAGGTAATGCGAAAGTCACACTGCCAAGCCAAAAGCTCAATCGGCTCCCAAACTCTCCTAGATGGTGAAAAGCCTCCCTATCCTCTTATCCGGAAAATCTCACGTCAAATATCCACTACTAAGCACCACCAATGAACTCGACCTCCTCTCCACTGCATCCCCTAGTAATACGCACAACCTGGGAATGCTACTGCTGGAAATCACAATGTGATCCTCCTCCTGAAGAAATGAAGAAAACCTTCCTAGGGTGGCACTCGAATTCCCCCGAAGAAAGGGTGAGCTCTTCACCTGAAGAACTCGTGCTAAATAGCCAGTGACTCGGCTAAACAACTCGAGCACATTGTATGCCACACCAAAAATCCAAGTATGCCACACCCTCTAAGAGTGCTCCAAGAAAAATCTAAGTATCTAAGAGTATGAGAGAGAGAGAATAAAGAGAGAGCTCCAAAAATGAACTGACCAAGCTTACACTTACGAAGTTTGCCCACTGATCCTCAGAACCCTTTCTATTAATGCGGCCTCTATTTTCTTCATTTTCCATTATTTTCCTTCATTTTCCTCCTCACATGCAACCTGTGACCTTCAACCTTCATTTTCTCTTAATTTCCATTATTTTCATAAATAATATGCCAATTAATGCCTCATACCTTTCCAAAATCTTTGTCATTGCCTTTGTCATTTTCCTTAGCCATAATAAATCGAATGAACACCCACTAGGATGTTTTTCCCACCATTTTGCTTGGAATACGTGTCCCATAACTATGGTCTTGTATATTTTACATGGATTTTTAACGGGGGTTGTTACAACTAACCTTGATGCAAATAATAAGATTTATCCTTATTAACAAAGAGAAGACTTCTCCTACCTGCATGATTGATCACAATTTATTTGATTGCTTATCAAGAAATGTAGACTTGGCTGCCATGGCTTCCATGGGCGAATCTCTAAGTTTCTACTAAACTCAACTCTGTTCTATGTTTTGAGCGCTAAAATGCATTTGAACCTTACTTCCTAAGGTTGGCCACCTCTACGTTTTTTTCAAAATATCATTTACTTTAAAAATGTTTCTTTATTTTCTATTTTGTGATTTCTGGAAAAAAAAAATGCACTCCAATGGATGAAATTCCTTCCAAAATGGAAATCTTCTCGGTAGTTGTGCCAGTTGGAGCGAAGGTGAAGCCTTTTGAGCTATTGCGCCTATTGAAGTTTTTACTTTGACAGTTTTAACAACATGAAAATGCCCTGTTCAAGAAATTATGAACCAAATGATGCATTTAAATCACTTCGTTAGAGAATTTAGGCTTTTAAGCAACTGAACCTATTGCACTAATTTACTTGACTGTTTTACCTACATGCAAATGTTAATTTTGAAGAAAATACTGCACATAATAAAGTGAATTCAAAACATTTACTTAGAGAAAATCTAAATACGTGCTTAAGATCATTCAATTAAAGGTTGGAAGATTTCTTGTAAATATGTTCTGTGTGTTTGGTTTTGGCCCGCTAACTTTATACCTCCTTTGATTTTATTTATTTATTTTTATCTTTTTTATTTATTGAACGAAGCAGGACAAAAATTGTCGATTTAGGGACAATTTATCAGGGAATGTGACTATTGGTCAATATAATCTACAAATTTACAATAGAAAGAAAGAAGAAAGAACATTATTTTAACATCCACGAGGCTAAAAATAGCTTATGGGATAGATTGCTTCTTCATCTGGTTGATGTATTCAACTCTTTTCTTGTGAAGCCTCACAATAAATGTTCCCAACTTCTCGACAAACCCCTCACTAAATAGATTATCCCAAGAGCTTGCTACAATATCTGCATAAATTTCATTGTTGTCTTTAAAGGCCTCGCATTCTAAAATGAAATGCCTTTATGTTTCCTCTTTTCTGGAAGAACAAAAAATACATTCTCTTTCCTTCCACACTTATTTTGGCCTTTTTCAGTGCCTTGTTTCGCAATGGAGTTGACGAAAATTAGTCCTTAACTGAGCAATAAGAATTTTGGATCTCAAAAAATATTGGCCTCTGTTGTCGCTTTTAATGTCACCTGTAGCAACAAGTGCCACGTGTCCTACGTACTGCCACGTCATGTTGACATCAGTTACCATGTGTATTCATTGGGACAAATGATATTCCACCACATGCCCCCCTGGAAGAGACAGAAAGGCCCCGCCTGCCTTTGGTTTTGCAACTGATTTCTTTGTAAATCGGCATTGGCCCTTCCCAGCGCTTTAACATTAAAGGCCAAAATTTTCGATGATGTTCTAACATCGACCTTCGACGATGTTCTAACCTTGTGTTTGTGTGCACCCTCTTGCACCTGTGATTGTCGATATGCGATATCAGCGCTCTGCATCATGAATCGCTGATACACTATGTGCCATGGGCCTCGGACTGCCGATATGTGATATTTTCTCTACATTGGTCCCTTTTGACTTTTGCGATAGCTGATATCGACAATCGCTAATCTCACATTTGATCGGCTCTCCCTTGTTGTTGCTTTACCAAGACTCTGATTGCGATTACGATAAGCCTCCCTTGGTCTTTTCTCTTTGTTTTCTATCTTTCAAAGGGGTAGCTTCAATATGCTCTAATTTCTGATCCAGGAGTCCATTTTTGGACTTCCACCTACCGTTGGAAAGCTTGTTCTGAGCACTATCCAACGGAGAGGGTCCGATTAAGCTTTGAGAGCTCCTGTGGCTTAGGAAATGGCTTCAAAATTCATTTCTCTTTTTCACTCTTGGCAACGGATAACTCATAATGGAGTGAGTTACAACACCCTCTATGTACACTTTTTGTTGATGATTATGAGTTGGATTAAACACTTCAATATAATACTTTTTCTTTCTCCCTAGCTCCTTATCCCAAGTACATTTGTGGAACTTATCCATAATAAAGGCTTTTATCTCTTTATTGTTTATGGAACACACGTTCAAGAAAATACCCCATTTACTAAACCATTTGTTATTTTGCTACATCCAAGTCTTTTTTCTTTTCACAATATGTCATTAAAGACAACCTTAGGCCATCTGCCCTCTTCCATTTGCTCAATTTTTTTTTAAATACCTTATGACTCGCACCATAGAAATTGCTTCAATATGTTATCGATGGAAGCTCGATTTATGCATGAAATAGGTCCTCAAACAACTTTTAATGTTATCTTTACGGCTGGCCTCTAATAAATATATTGTTTCATAGAAAAATGTAACTTAATAGAAATGCTATTCTGCTGGCCTTTGTTGATCCTTGTTAATGTTTTCTAGAACACAAGTGGATGCTAAAACTTTTATCATTTGGTTTTATTTGTTGGAAAGTGAATATAAATAATGTAGCTACCATCTTCATCAGGATTTGGCTCCATAAAGTTCCTTTTGCCCTTCTTGAAAAGTGTTTAAATTTTTTTATTAAGAAAACTGACGGGGAAAAGTGTGATAGTGTTAGGATGAGTTTCTCGAGAGTTGTTGCAATTGGATCTTGGGACTTTATTAGCATTTGCATATGATGATTCCATAAGAAATCCAATTCGAATGACGAGGTTTTCTTTCTTATATATGGGTTGATTGAAATGTTTATAATCGGTATGAAAATTAGTGGCAATGTTCAAAATTTATAGAATTTGAATTTTATCATTTATAAAATTAAAAGATACAATTCCAGTAAATCTCTACTAAACTCGAAACAAATTTCACTGAAAGAAAACCTAAATTTAATACATTAAAAACCTTAAATTTGTTGCAAAATTGACTAGGGAAAAAAATTCACCAAAGAAAACCTTAAATTTTAAACTGGAAATCAAGATGGACAAGGTTGTGGAGGAGTACAAGGACATATTCACCTCCCCACAAGGATTCCTCTACACTGCCAGGTCAAGCACTCCATCAATCTGATCCTGGGTGTGTCGCTTCCGAATGGAATGGACCAATCTATAAGCGCTCTGCTCTTGAGAACGACAAAATCAAGAGGCAGATTCAGGAGCTGTTGCAAAAAGGTCACATCTGACCAAGTTCATTGCCCTGTGGGAGCCCGATTGTGTTGGTACAGAAGAAGGATGGGAATTGGAGACTCTGTATTGACTATCAGGGGCTGAACAAGATCACTGTTCAGAATAAGTACCCGATCCCATGGATCTATGACCTTCTGGACCAACTGAAGGGGGGAAAATATTTTAGTAAGATCGACTTGAAGTCAGGATATCACCAAGTACCAATCGAACCCTCCGATATGTGGAAGACTACCTTCAAAGCCAAGGAGGGCCTTTTCGAATGGTTGGTTATGCCTTTCGGGTTGAAAAATTCTCCTGCAACCTTCATGATGCTAATGGATGACATCTTGCGGCCATTCAACAACTCATTTGTAGTAGTATACTTAGATGACATCCTGATCTTCAGCTAGAGTTGGGAAGAGCACCTCAACCAGATCTGACAGGTTCTCCAAACACTGCAGTAACACAAGCCATGTGCCAATTTGGAGAAATGCACTTTTGGCATTACCCAAGTTCAATATCTGGGATATATTATTGATGAACGGGGGGTACATGTGGATCCAGCCAAGATCCAAGTCATTCGAGATTGGCCATCTCCAACCACTCTGACAGAGCTCTGCAACTTTCTATGTCTTGCCAATTTCTACCGCAGGTTCATGTTGGGATTTTCTCATATCACTTGGCCCTTGAGTCAAGTCACCAAAGGAGGAGTGAAAGAAAAAGTATTTTGGTCTAAATCTCAACAGAAGTCATTCACAGAGTTGAAACATCACCTCTGCTCAACACCAGTGCTCACATTACCAGACTTACAACAACCATTTGAGATCGAGACAGATACCTCTGACTATGCTATTGGGGCAGTCCTTACTCAACACAGGCATCCAGTGGCATATCATAGTGAGACACTTTCAGACACAGTTTAGAAGTATCCCACTTATGACAAAGAGATGTATTCCATTGTGCACACCTTTCGACAATGGAAGCATTACATTTTGGGGAAGGAAACGATCATCCACAAAAACCATTGGCCCCTGTAGTTCTTACAGAAGCAAGGGAGGTTGCAGAATGATCGCCATCAAAAGTGGTCCACATACCTGCAACAGTTCCATTTGAATATCTAGTATAAGAAGGGCAACACCAATAATGTTGCAGATTGCCTCAGTCGACCACCAATCATGGCGTTAACCACCGTGCTCAACTCTTGTGGGCACAAGACTTCTGATTGGCCAATTCTCTACAAAAGCGACCTGGAATTCTTCCACACATACCAGACACTCTTAGAGGGTTAGCATGTTCCAGATTTTCATCTCCAGGATGCCCTGTTATGCCACCTGGGTCACCTTTCTGTTCCTTCAAGTGAGCATGCCAAGATGATTTGGGAAGCACACTACAGTCGGGATATTGGGCATTTCGGGGTCGATGAAATGATGGCAATACTATCGAAGTATTTCTATTGGCAGAATCTTCAACAGAATGTCAGGAAGTACATCATATCCTGCACTGCATGCGCCATTTCCAAACTGACCATCAAGAAGCAAGGCCTCTATACTCTGCTGCCTACCCCTAGTCGACCTTGGGAATCCATCTCCATGGATTATATGTCAGGCCCTCCTTCCACTAAGCATGGAAATGAATGAGTTTTTGTGGTCGTCGACAGGTTCTCAAAGATGGCCATTATGGCGACTTGCAAGAAGAATATCACAGCAAAAGCCACTACTAAACTCTTCTTTGAACGAGTGTGGGTACACTTTGGGATCCACAATATATCATATCAGATTGGGACAATAGGTTCCTTAGTACATTTTGGTCCAGAATCTTATCGATTTTGGACACCAAACTCACTAAGTCCACAACTTTCCATCCCCAACTGATGGCCAGACAGAGGTTGTCAACAGGATGATCGTACACATTCTACACATGTACAACTCAAAGCATCCATGCACATGGGATGAGAGCCTCCCCTATGTTCAACACAACTATAACTGGGCTCTCCACAACTCAACTAGCCACAACCCTTTTTAGGTGGGTTTGGGATTCCAGCCACTATGTCCCATTGATGTGACCATGCCATTTGCAACTACTCAGGCAGATTCGGCTCGTGTCCAGGCCGAGACAGATAAGGAAAATAGCTTCATTGAGCACATCAAACATATCCACCAGCAGGTCAATGACACTCTATAGAAATAAAATTCCAAGTACAAGCAGTGACATGATCAACATCGGGTGCCACACAAGTTTTAGGTGGGTGAAAAAGTCTGGTTGCATTTGCAAAAGGAACGCCTTACCAAATCCTATTGAAAACTCAGACCACCCCGATATGGTCCTTACACCATTACCAAGGCTATGGGAGACAATTCGTTTGAGCTCAGGATTCCCCCATTCCTTGGCTTGCACCCAATGTTCAATGTGGACTACCTTCGGCCATACTTTCCACCATTACTAGACACATCCAACATTGCAGACCAACTCACACTAACAGAGTTAAATCCAGATTGCATGGAACAACTGCAATTGATCAGATCATGGACACACAGATCAAGCACACTTGCCAATAGAAGATCCAACTATATCGAGTTGTCAAAGCAAGCCAACTCCTTCACCAGGGCAAGTGGCTCACAAGGGACCAAGTTCAGCAGAAGTTTCCTCATCTCATGGAGGAACTCAATGCAATGGGGACCATTGATTCCTAAGGGGGGAGGAACGATCCAGGTGGATATTGGTGGCCAACGACCAATTCCATTTGGACCCCCACCATTGCTTCTTTCATTTTTTTCAGTTTCCTTAATTATAGCATAATTTACTATTTTTAGCAGTTTTTTGGGTCCTAAACTTCCAGATCCGTTTTGAGGCCCTAAATGATGTTTTTTTGGCAATCTACCACTAATGATTTTTTGAAAAAATCCTATTTTTTTTGTGATCCTCAAAGATATATTTCCAATGAGGTATCATGCACGTCAAACAGAGATAATATGGCCAAGTCACAACCCCGGGAAATTGGTTGTCCAACTAACCCCAACGGGCTCATAAACTCTTGGTGTTACATCTCCTCGGGTTAGGGTTTTGTTTGTTTAGGGTTTTCTCTTATTGTTAAATAATAAAAAGTCCCTTGAGCCTCATTTTAAGGGAGTTCAGAGGCATGTAGCTGCCACATCTCTTCTTAGGGATAAGCTACCATCGCCCGAGTTAGTTTATTTCCATTTATGTTACTAGGCATATTTCAATATTTAACATTAATGAAATGAAGTATTATTTCTGCTGCATCTCTGTATTTATGGTTATATCTGTAATTTGTTGTGTTCCTATTTAAATCCAGATCATCCTCTTCGTTGTCTTCCTCTTCCTCTTCTGAATATGATGATTCCTCTTCTGAATTTGTTAGTTCCTCCTCTTCTTCTCCCCATCCTTCGTTTCCTTCCCCTCCACCTCCTCTGCCATAAACTAAACCCGAGAGTAAGAGGTTGCCTTCTTCTTCTTCTTCTAGCTCCTCAAGACTGGCAAATATCTCTTCTTCAACAAACATAACTACTACTCCTATGGGGGTAGTCTTTTTCTTCTTGTGAGAGTATGGAAGAGCGTACACTTTTGGAATCGGTCCAACAAATTTTTCAAATTGACGGTTGATGGGATGGAGAGCCCGGATTTTATGGTACAAGATTTCGCGTTTAGGCCTAGGATGTGAGGAATTAGCAACTTAAGAATTGTGGGTAGGGGAGAGGGAGTGAATTTTATTGCCTTGACCAGAAAATGGATGAGTGGGGTCAGTGGGACAATCAACCATAAACTAATGGAAGCCCTCCTTCTAGTGCCATAAATGTTGATGGTGTTGGATCTACCAACATTCAAGGGATCCCCTCTATATGAGGTCCCAATTAGACCTCACATCGTTTGGTGTAGGAGTCCCATCTGGTATGATGGCCTGGTTGCCATATACTTAGAAATTTGCCTTGGCTCTAACTTTCAACACATAAGAGTGTTGCAATGGAACCTTCAAAAAGCAAGGTGAGTGTGCATGGTAAGTGTGTAATGTAATTGTTTCTAGGTTCTGTTATTGCAAAAGGGGAGAAAAGTGAGCCTCTAAGTAAGAGGTAATAGTAGCACCCAGGAAGAGACACATGTGAAATAAGAAGGTCTGCCCAACATCCAGCAGAATAGTCCACAACAGATGTGGTAGTTGTTAAAACCAATGGATAGGGAAAGGTCCGTCTACCATCCAACAGAATAGTCCACAATGGATGTGACGATCATTATAACCAATGAGCGAGAAAGGTCTTTCTAGTATCCTGTGGAGTAGTCCACAAGGTTGAGATAATAATGACAACCATAACAACACATTCCCAACAAGGTAAGCACAAAAACAACCGAAATAGTTTAACTATCTTAGTACATGTGAAACAAATGTGATATATAAATGCTCAAAAAATAGTCATAAAAACATCCTTAAGTCATGCATGGAAAAGTGTTGGCCCGAGAAGGCTTATGTATTAAGCAAAGGTTCCAAGACACATATTTACATCATACCTCACTAGCCCTAATAGTGGGACATTGGAGCCACTCCTTGCTCCTCAAAGAACTAAATTAAACTATCTATGCTTTGCGGGAGGATTCAAGGTGAAAATTCCTTTTCTCATACAATGAGGGGATATGTATAACCAAGAGGTGATGCTTGACCCTTATGACTCTTTGGCTACCCTCATGACTATTCAATTGACATGACTCTTCATATTCATGTGTTTCCATTGGACTTCCACTTTACATTACATTTGATTTACAATAGACATATGGCTCATAATAATGATGTGGCCTTTGACAACTAATGACACGACTTGACATGACAGTGCTGGCATGGACTAGCTTGCTGAGGTGGCGATGTCAAGTCATTGTTGCTGCTGAGTGATAGATATTTTATTGGATGTGCTTTATCTTCTCCTCTACATGGCTTGATGATGCAAGGTATTCAAGGATCTTTGGTCTTGAGAGGTGGTTGCATGCATGTATTCCCCTCACTTGTCCTTGATAAGCTTCTTTGTTCATCTAGATGTGAGTGATGTTTCTAGCATGTTTTCTCCTTCTTCTCCTTCTTCATCGTCTCACCATGATCTAGCAATGTACCTATTCCTCCAATGCACTCATGGCAGGACGACATCAAATCCGAAACCTCCTAGTCTAAGTTGAAGAATTGTTATCCATAGACTGGGCCTTGGATAGGTTATAGGCTGGGAAATAGGGCTCAATAACTGCGCATTGTGCAATTCCAGGTAACAGGCTAGGAGGTTTATCACTGAGACTGCGTAGAGCATAGCTCAAGCTTGGCCTCGAAACTCCTGAGCACAATCCTAACTGCTGGGAGAAATTGCATAAAGTCCACTGGGAGGAAGGATTATGTAATTGAGAAAGCCAGTGACTGATGCAAGATGGGACTCTGGGAGGCAAGTCTACACAATTTTCATAGGCAATGCAAGACTGAGCAGCAAAGGGGCCTGTGAGCATAAGTTTACGCAGTTCTTGAGATCAGTGGGTCCCGATTGAGGGAGGACACTAAGGAGACACTTTTATGCAATTTTGGAAGGCAAGGCAGGCTTGGTCTTCTCTGCATTGCGAGGTTCGAGCAGGAAAGGAAGAAGCTTGATGACTGATCTTACGAAATGTGTAGTTCAGGCCAGGCAAGGAAAAGTTACTGCCCAATTCTTGGGATGAAGGTAGGTTTCACAAATCTAGAATTGCCCAGTGCAACTGCCCTAGGAATAGTGACTGTGAACTACATAGTTCCAGGCAACAAGGCCGCATCACTAAGGGATGAGACTAAATAATGAACAGTTTAGTCGGGGTCCGGTGAAGGTAAGTTGCCTGGTCGGAAATATTTTTGGGGAAATGGAAAAGTGTGAGAGAGAGGTTAACCTGTGAGGAACTTAAACTTATGAACACACACTTCACATACTTCGACGACACAACAACATAGACCACCAGAACGAAAAGACAAAGCCTTAACCTCTATGAGACTGTCTTAGGACAAAAGTGACAAGCATGACTGATCCGAGTTGAATCAACTCCCGGATTTAACCAAGATATTTTACTCTCATGATGTGATTAGAATTGCATTTAAAATGGCATAATTGAACATATATGCATGTTGTAAGGAAGAAGGAACATGACAATCATCAACAACATAAAATAGCAAGACGTTTATAACAGAGTTCATCTAGGAGGGACTACGTCTCCGGGCCCTGTTGTCAAGATGGTGTAGGCTGCTGCATTAAGTGTTGTCAATAATGATGATGTTCGTAGGTGGTGATGTCGCTATCATACAAGGAAAATGCCCTCACGTAGGAGTGGCTCTAGGAGATGTTCCGCTGCAAGAACTCTCATTCAAAAAGGACTCCTATCATTATGACCTAAACACATGCATGATGATAATGAGCATCCCGCCAACAAGGCATAGAAGGGATCTCAATGAAAACATACATGATGACACATGAGTATCCCATCAACATAACAACAAAGGGATTTGAAAAAAAAAACATGACAAATCATGACAACAAGTACATCCCACAGATGATTCCACATCAAATCAAACAGGAATCATGAAACAAGTAAGAAAACAAGAGCCCACATCAAACATCAAACATGGATCTATGCAGCACAATGCATCTCATAGCAAAAAGAAGTACATGAACATACTGCATATACCTCACATCTTGGGGCCATCTAAAGAAAAGGATGTCAAACTGTTGAAGCTGGCCATATCATCAATCTCGAGGCGTCAAATTGCATGGAAAAGAGTGCTCGCACATGAATGTTGACACCTGCACTCCACTTTGAAAAGTGACCGAAAAATGAAATGATCAAATGGAAAATATGAATGCACCATCAGATTTGTGGTGTTGAATAGTGTAAAATAAAAGGATATGATGCCTGCATCCACAAAAAGGGAATCCAGAGGCTTACATCTCCACCCTTAAAGTAGTACCAGGATTCACCTCCTTCCGAAGAAGTCCAAAATCCACTGCAAAAGTCAAAGTTTGTATCCAATGTCCAGCGCTATAATCCGGTACCACATTCCTCTCAACGAATAGTTACCGACCTATTGTTCCAGGGTGCATACCCAATGTGCATATGATTCCATTTGGCAATGCTAATGACCAAAATAGGAAACCTTCGCTTCTCTGCTACACAGTCCCTCGGGCAATCTAGTCACACCCTTCCGTGTAGTCTCTCACCTTCCAAGTTCCCCAACATCCCCTGTAATGTCCCAAATACAGAAAATTTGGAAGAGATAGTGATATAGAAAAGAAAATGTGATTCATACACAGAAAAATTAAACAAACAACAAATGCTCAATAAACAACAGAAATGTGAATCAGCTGAGCCATTTTATTAATAGAGTGGAGCAAGTACAATAGTGTGGAAAATGCTCTTGAGCTTGCCTCAAGGGCAAGCTTGACAAAACTCAGGTGTCAAACAGTAATCTCAATGTTGGAAAGAACTACTCCTCTAATGCTCTGCATTGTCTCCTAGTAACTACAACTTTTGGTTGGAAAGGATCTACAAAAAACCCTGCCTCAGATGCTCAAAAAGTGTTGAAAATTAAACCACAAACTCTTTGGCCAAAACCCAGAAATGGTTTGACCCAATTTTGACCTCCCAAAATCGACCCCCAAAGGCACTCTGCAATCCCCAGCAATTCTACATTGTCTGCTATAAATATAAGGATGAAAACCCCACTTTTGGTACTCAGAAAAATCTAAAACTTTATATCTGGGATCCTTGTCCAAAACCCAGAAATGGTTTGGCAATATTTTGACCTCCCAAATTCGACCTCTTCTATGGCCCATGACCTCCAAACAACTCCAGAAATACGGCTTGCAAGGAATGACCACAAAGTCCTCCTCCAAGCTTTGAAATGGAAGAAAACACCAGTCCAAATATCTCCTCTAATCTCCACGGCAAAGCTCAGCATCAAGGACTGATACTCTACCCACCAAATGAGCTCCCACACACTACCTCTGCACTAGCCTAGGTAGTGCGAAAGTCACATTGCCAAGCCAAAAGCTCAATTAGCTCCCAAACTCTCCTAGATGCTGAAAATCCTCCCTATCCTCCTATCCGGAAAATCTCACGTCAAATCTCCACTACTAAGCACCACCAATGAACTCGACCTCCTCTCCACTGCATGTAATACGCACAACCTGGAGGGAAATGCTATTGTTGGAAATCAAAATGTGATCCTCCTCCTGAAGAAATGAAGAAAACCTTCCTAAGGTGGCACTCGAATTCCCCCAAAAAAAGGGTGAGCTCTTCGCCTGAAGAACTTGTGGTAAACAACCAGTGACTCGGCTAAACAACTCGAGCAACCAAAGAGAAATGGATATACTCCAATAAGATGAATGAAATGAGGAGAGCTACCTTCCTTATATAGATTTCATGGAGCACTTTTCCCTCCAATTTTACCTCCATTGTGGGCCCTCACTTAACCACCTACATGCAAAACTTAACCACCTTCATGCAAATCGAACTAGGAAGTGCATCTTTCCCTAGTGTGGGTGGCCCCCATGTGTAATTTAACCACAACAAAATAACTTCTCCTAATGTAATAACCTTAATCATCAAGTTACTACCATATAACAACAACAAGTTATATATCATGTTCATCAACAACATATAACCTAACCATCAAGCTAACAATCATATAACAACAACAAGCCATATATCATATTCATCAACAACATATAACCTAATCATCACGCTAATTATCATATAATAACAACAAGGTAACCTGTAACATACTCATCAACAACATATAACATAATCATCAAGTTATTTAACATAAAACAAAAATAGCAATGCATACAACCACAAGTTACTATCATTAATGACTATCAACAGAAGGCATTCACAGAGTTGAAAGATCGACTATGCACAGCACCAGTTCTTGCATTACCAAACTTGCAACAACCATTTGAGGTCGAGACAGATGCCTCTGACTATGCTATTGGGGCAGTCCTTACTCAACACGGGCATCCAGTGGCATATCACAGTGAGACACTTTCAGACACAGTCTAGAAGTATCCCACTTATGACAAAGAGATGTATTCCATTGTGCAGGCCTGCCGACAATGGAAGCATTACATTTTGGGGAAGGAAATGGTCATCCACACAGACCACCGACCCCTGCAGTTCATACAAACCCAAGGGAAATTGCAGAATGATCGCCATCAGAAGTGGTCCACATACCTACAACAGTTCCATTTGAATATCAAGTATAAGAAGGACAACACCAATAATGTTGCAGATTGCCTCAGTCGACCACCGATCATGGAGTTAACCATTGTGCTCAACTCTTGTGGGCACGAGACTTCTGATTGGCCACTGCTCTACAAAAGCGACCCAGAATTCGGCCACACATACCAGACACTCTTGGAGGGTCAGCATGTTCCAGATTTTCACCTCCAGGACAACCTGTTATGCTACCTGGGTCACCTTTGTGTTCCTTCAAGCGTGCGTGCCAAGATGATCTGGGAAGCACACTACAGTCGGGTCGTTGGGCATTTTGGGGTCGAAAAAACCGTGGTAGTACTGCAGAAATATTTCTATTGGCCAAATCTTCGACAGGGTGTCGGGAAGTACATCAGATCATGCACTGGTTGCGCCATTGCCAAACCGACCATCAAGAAGCAAGGCCTCTATACCCCGCTGCCTACCCCTAGTCGACCTTGGGAATCCATCTCCATGGATTACATGTCAGGCCTCCCTTCCACTAGGCATGGAAATGACTGTGTTTTTGTGGTCGTCGACAGGTTCTCGAAGATGGCCATTATGGCAGCCTGCAAGAAGAATATCACAGCAGAAGCCATTGCTAAACTCTTCTTTGAAAGAGTATGGGTGCACTTTGGGATCCCACAGTCTATCATTTCAGATCGGCACAGCAGGTTCCTCAGTACATTTTGGTCTAGCCTCTGGTCGATGCTGGACACCAAACTCACTAAGTCCACAGCCTTCCATCCTCAAACTGATGGCCAGACTGAGGTCATCAACAGGATGATCGTACACATTCTGCGGATGTACAACTCAAAGCATCCACGCACATGGGATGAGAGCCTCCCCTATGTTCAACACAGCTACAACCGGGCTCTCCACAGCTAGACTGGCCACAGCCCTTTCCAGGTGGGATTGGGATTCCAGCCACTATGTCCCATCGATGTGGCCATGCCACTTGCAGCTACTCAAGCAGATTCTGCTCATGTCCAGTCCCAAACAGATAAGGCAAACAACTTCATTGAGCACATCCAAAATATTCTCCAGCAGGTCCATGACATTCTGGAGAAATCAAATGCCAAGTACAAGCAGCGACATGATCAACATCGGGTGCCACACCAGTTTCAAGTGGGCGACAAATTCTGGTTGCATTTGCAAAAGGAACGCCTTATCGGAGCCTATCGAAAAATCAAACCACTGCGATATGGCCCTTACACCATTACCAAGGCTGTGGGAGATAATGCATTCGAGCTCAGCATTCCCCCATCCCTTGGCCTGCACCTGGTGTTCAATGTCGACCGCCTTCGGCCATACTTTCCACTATTACTAGACACGTCCGACATTGCAGAACAACTCACACCCACAGAGTTAAATCCAGCTTGCATGGAATAAGTTGCAACTGATCAGATCATGGACACACAGATCAAGCACACTCGCCAGTAGAATATCCAACTGTATCGAGTTGTCAAAGCAGGAGAACTCCTTCACCAGGGCAAGTGGCTCACCAGGGACCAAGTGCAGCAGAAGTTCCCTCATTACTTGAATAAGACCTTGACTAGACCCCTACTGGCCATGATAGGCATTTCATCAAATATATCACGAATATGTAATCTACAGGTGTAAACAACATATCTAAGCATAGGGGTCTTATACTGATCCAGGTGGATATTGGTGGCCACCCACTAATTCCACTTGGATCCCCTCTAGTGCTTCTTACAGTTTTTTCAGTTTCCTTAATTATAGCACAGTTTACTATTTTTAGCAGTTTTTCGGGTCCTCAACTTCCGGAGCCGTTTTGAAGCCCTAAACGACGTTTTTTAGGAAATCCACTGCCAAGTGATTTTTTTGATAAAAATTGTCTTTTCTGTCGTAGTCCTCGGAGAGATCTTTCCAACGGGATATCATGCACGTCAAACGGAGATAGCACGACCAATTCGCGACCCCGGGAAGTTGATGTACCAACTTACCCAAAAACGGGGCCCACAATTTGGCGTTTCATCTTCTAGGGTTAGGTTTTGGAATGTGAAGGGTTTTCCATTGTTTCTCAACAATAAATAGGCCTTCGAGCCTCATTGTAAGACAGTTCAGAGGCATGTAGCCACCACATCTCTTCTCAGAGATAAGCTACCATCGCACTAGCTGGTTTATTTCCATTTCTGTTTGTAAGCATATTTCAGTATTTTCTAGTAATGAATTGAGGTATTATTTCCGCTGCATATCTATCTTTATGGTTATCTCTGTATTTTATTGTGTTCTTGTTTAAATCAGGTTCAGTGGTATCAAAGCAGTCTGCTCTTCTTCTCTGTTTTTCTTTGCATGTCCCCAACGAGGTAGGGATATAAGGAGTTAGGGCTTGAACTGGTCGAACCTTTGCGAGACCAGCCTCGCAAATCCTGACGGCCTCCCATGGCGGATGAAAAGAAAGATGAGGGGGCAGGAGATCCTATCAAAATCTTGCTCGAAGAAGCCCTCGAGCGACAAAGGAACGCGATGATGGACAACTTTTCCCAAATCCTTCAGCGACTACCCAGGGGCGACGCATCGGCTTCCAACGGCAACTCTGGAAACGCCACACCATTTAAGGTACAAGTTAATTTTGAAATCCCCATATTCGAGGGTCAAATAGACGCAGATGCCGTCGATAAATGGTTAAATGTGCTAGAGGGCTATTTTTCTATTCATGATTTTTCCAGTCGGGAAAAGATTATTTTCGCTCTTCTCACAGCAGCCCCCCACGTCAAGGATTGGTGGGAAACCTACTGCGAGCAAAAGGATGAAAGTACAGGCTCACTATTTTCAGTCGCACCAACTTGGGATTCATTCCGAGATGCCATCAAGGAGCAGTACTACCCTGTCGGAAGCTATGAGGATCAATACATAAAGTGGACCACGCTACGGCAGGGAAGGGACCAAGACGTACTAGAGTTTACCAATATTTTCCATACCCTTTGCACAAAGTTGGGTATCAAGGATACAGAGCAGCATTTGGTACTCAAATACCGTGGCTGCCTGCACAAGTACATCCAAGAAGAAATAGAATTCCTAAACATCTCCTCACTCGGCACGGCATACCGATATGCCGTCAAGGTCGAGAAAAAGTTTAAACAGAAGAAGTGAGACTTTGGGTCTGCGAATCTGAAACAAGGAAAAGGTGCCCCCAAACCGCCGAACAAAGGACAAAGCCAAGGCGGGGCAGCCCAAGACAACCCACCAAAGCTGCAAGCAAAGAACAGCGCCGTGAAGCCGAAAAAGGACACGAGAAAGTGGTGTGAGTTCCATAAGAGCTCCACTCACAACACAAGTGAGTGTCGGGCCAAGCAGTCACTGGTGGCCAAGCTAAAGGTTTCAGAATCAGATGCATGTTCTGACTCTGATTCAGAACCCGATAAGGGGAATGATAAAGGGAAGTAGATTATCGATGCGGAGCCCAACGCCACCGTTGCCACCACGAAGATCCAGAAGGAGGAACCTGAAGATCCAGAGGAGGAGGAGTGTCTCTTCCACTCCCAGATGTGGGTAAAGGGCTCCCCGCTGCAGTTCATTGTCGACAGCGGGAGCCAAAAGAACCTCATTTCGGCAGAGGTCGTGAAATGGCTGGGCTTACCGACCACAACACATCCACAACCATACACCATTGGGTGGCTGCACCAAGGACGGGATCTTCACGTGAGCCAACAGTGTCGCCTTCCATACAACATCAAGCCCTTCACGGATGAGGTATTGTGTGACATTGCTCCCCTTGAAGTTTGTGATGTGTTATTAGGACAACCATACTTGTGGAAGCGACATGCTGTGTATGAGTCAAGGCCTCGTGCTGTTATTATTACTTTGGGAAATAAGTTGTACAGGATACCAGAGGTAGCACCGCCTACCGCCATCTCTTTGGTTACTGCAAAACAATGCAGTAAGTTCATTTCCAAAACCGGGAAGTTTGTTTTCCTGATGATACGCCCTCAAGAAAAGAAGAAGACGGTGGCCACGACCTCCAGACAGGGCCCCTCCGCACGATAACTACAGATGGACAAGGTCGTGGAGGAGTATGAGGACATCTTCACCTCCCCCGCAGGGGTTCCTCTGCACTGTCAGGTCAAGCACTCCATTGATCTGACCCCAGGTTCGCCGCTGCCCAATGGACCAATCTATCGGCGCTCTGTTCTGGAGAATGATGAAATCAAGAGGCAGATTCAGGAGCTGCTGCAAAAAGGTCACATCCGTCCGAGTTCATCGCCCTGTGGGAGCCCGATCGTGCTGGTACAAAAGAAGGATGGGACTTGGAGACTCTGCATTGACTATCGGGCGCTGAACAAGATCACTGTCCGTAATAGGTACCCAATCCCACGGATTGATGACCTCCTGGACCAATTAAAGTGGGCAAAATATTTCAGCAAGATCGATTTGAAGTCAGGATATCACCAGGTACCAATCGAACCCTCCGATGTGTGGAAGACTGCCTTCAAAGCCAAGGAGGGCCTTTTCGAATGGTTGGTTATGCCTTTCGAATTGACAAATGCTCCTGCAACCTTCATGAGGCTAATGGACGACATCTTGCGGCCATTCACCAACTCATTTGTAGTGGTATACTTGGATGACATCTTGATCTTTAGCAAGACTTGGGAAGAGCACCTCCCCACATCCGACAGGTTCTCCAAACACTGCAACAACACAAGTTATGTGCCAATTTGGAGAAACGCACTTTTGGAATGACCCAGGTTCAGTAAATGGGATACATTATTGATGAACGAGGGGTGCATGTGGATCCAGCCAAGATCCAATTCATTCGGGATTGGCCATATCCAACCACTCAGACAGAGCTTCGCAGCTTTCTAGGCCTTGCCAACTTCTACCGCAGGTTCGTGTTGGGATTTTCTCATATCACTTGGCCCTTGAGTCAGGTCACCAAGGGAGGAACGAAAGCAAAAAAAAATTGGTCTGAATCTCAACAGAAGGCATTCACAGAGTAGAAAGATCGACTCTGCACAGCACCAGTTCTTGCATTACTAGACTTGCAACAACCATTTGAGGTCGAGACAGATGCCTCTGACTATGCTATTGGGGCAGTCCTTACTCAACACTGGCATCCAGTGGCATATCACAGTGAGACACTTTCAGACACAGTCCGAAAGTTTCCCACTTATGACAAAGAGATGTATTCCATTGTGCAGGCCTGCCGACAATGGAAGCATTACATTTTGGGGAAGGAAATGGTCATCCACACGGACCACTGACCCCTGCAGTTCATACAGACCCAAGGGAAATTGCAGAATGATCGCCATCAGAAGTGGTCCACATACCTGCAACAGTTCCATTTGAATATCAAGTATAAGAAGGACAGCACCAATCATGTTGCAGATTGCCTCAGTCGACCACCGATCATGGCGATAACCACTGTGCTCAACTCTTGTGGGCACGAGACTTCTGATTGGCAACCGCTCTACAAAAGCGATGCAGAATTCGGCCACACATACCAGACACTCTTATAGGGTCAACATGTTCCATATTTTCATCTCCAGGAAAACTTGTTATGCCACCTAGGTCACCTTTGTGTTCCTTCAAGCGAGCGTGCCAAGATGATCTAGGAAGCACACTACAGTCGGGCCATTGGGCATTTTGGGGTCGAAAAAACCATGGCAGTACTGCAGAAATATTTCTATTGGCCGAATCTTCGACAGGATGTCGGGAAGTACATCAGATCATGCACTGCTTGCGCCATTGCCAAACCGACCATCAAGAAGCAAGGCCTCTATACCCCGCTGCCTACCCCTAGTCGACCTTGGGAATCCATCTCCATGGATTACATGTCAGGCCTCCCTTCCACTAGGCATGGAAATGACTGTGTTTTTGTGTTCGTCAACAGGTTCTCGAAGACGGCCATTATGGCAGCCTGCAAGAAGAATATCACAACAGAAGCCACTGCTAAACTCTTCTTTGAACAAGTATGGGTGCACTTTGGGATCCCACAGTCTATCATTTCAGATCGGGACAACAGGTTCCTCAGTACATTTTGGTCTAGCCTCTGGTCGATGCTGGACACCAAACTCACTAAGTCCACAGCCTTCCATCCTCAAACTAATGGCCAGACTGAGGTCTTCAACAGGATGGTCGTACACATTCTGTGCATGTACAACTCAAAGCATCCATGCACATGGGATGAGAGCCTCCCCTATGTTCAGCACAGCTACAACCGGGCTCTCCACAGCTCGACTGGCCACAGCCCTTTCCAGGTGGGATTGGGATTCCAGCCACTATGTCCCATCGATGTGGCCATGCCATTTGCAGCTACTCAAGCAGATTCTACTCATGTCCAGTCCGAAACAGATAAGGCAAACAGCTTCATTGAGCACATCCAACATATTCGCCAGCAGGTCCATGACATTCTGGAGAAATCAAATGCCAAGTACAAGCAACGACATGATCAACATCGGGTGCCACACCAGTTTCAAGTGGGCGACAAAGTCTGGTTGCATCTGCAAAAGGAACGCCTTACCGAAGCCTATCAGAAACTCAGACCACTACGATATGGCCCTTACACCATTACCAACGCTGTGGGAGATAATGCATTCGAGCTTAGCATTCCCCCATCCCTTGGCCTGCACCCGGTGTTCAATGTCGACCACCTTCGGCCATACTTTCCACCATTACTAGACACGTCCGACATTGCAGAACAACTCACACCCACAGAGTTAAATCCAGCTTGCATGCAACAAGTTGCAACTGATCAGATCATGGACACACAGATCAAGCACACTCGCCAACAGAATATCCAACTGTATCGAGTTGTCAAAGCAGGAGAACTCCTTCACCAGGGCAAGTGGCTCACCAGGGACCAAGTGCAGCAGAAGTTCCCTCATCTCATGGAGGAACTCAACGCAATGGGGACCATTGCTTCCTAAGGGGGGAGGAATGATCCAGGTGGATATTGGTGTCCACCCACTAATTCCACATGGATCCCCTCTAGTGCTTCTTACAGTTTTTTCAGTTTCCTTAATTATAGCACAGTTTACTAGGAAGTGCGTCTTTCCCTAGTGTGGGTGGCCCCCATGTGTAATTTAACCACAACAAAATAACTTCTCCTAATGTAATAACCTTAATCATCAAGTTACTAGCATATAACAACAACAAGTTATATATCATGTTCATCAACAACATATAACCTAACCATCAAGCTAACTATCATATAACAACAACAAGCCATATATTAGATTCATCAACAACATATAACCTAATCATCATGCTAATTATCATATAATAACAACAAGGTAACCTGTAACATACTCATCAAAAACATATAACATAATCATCAAGTTATTTAACATAAAACAAAAATAGCAATGCATACAACCACAAGTTACTATCATTAATGACTATCCGACACATGTGCATATGACTACACTAATCAACTAGCATCTATCATGTATGTAACCATAACATCAATATAATTAAGGCATACACATAACAATCATTAACCTACATACATGCATTCCCAACATACAAACCTGTATGACGACATGCTCTTGCCCTGAAGGTCCAATGCTGCAACTTCACTTTGATGATCTGCATCTCTTGCTCTATCTCAAATGACACATTAGCATCATAACATACCAATATCATCATGATGATGTAATTGCATGCAATGAGCTCACAATGCATGTTTGACCTACTATACATGCACAACATAACCATTAGAATGCATGCATATAGACATCAACATGCATGACAATGCATACATAGCCATACACTCATTACGACACATCCCATAACAACACCATCAACCTTCACATGGTGACATCACTAAAACCATGATCAACAAGGATGCAAATGCAACAAGCATAAGGACTACAAGAATAAGGAACACATATGAAACCGACATGAATGTATGACCAACACACAACCCATCCAGTCCGAGGGGTGAACCATGCTCTGATACCACTCTATAACACCCTCCTCCCACATCTAGCCAAACAACCAACCAACTAGGTTAAATATGCGACGAGCGGCCACCATGATATGATTAAACCTCCTAAGTCACGTGAAGGAAGTGGAACCGACAGAAACACACCATACAAACATCCAACATCAGCCTTAGGACCCTCAGGAACCAACCCAACCTTTCTGCCTGCCAGCCCCTGGGTCCCACTGAGATTTTGGACCACTTGACCTTTGGACACTCTCATGGTATGGGCATGCTAGTGTCCAGGGACCTCTGGACGCTCACACGTGCCTGCAAGCCAACGTCCACGGAATATTTTGCACAGTACGATGCCAACGTCCCCGAGATTGAGCCACTTTTTCAGGACCAAAGCCTAGGTCACTGCCCAGAATTGAATGAAATCTTCAAAACAGTAAGATAACATGGAAATGATAGTACTAATGCAATTACTTGAATAAGACCTTGACTAGACCCCTATTGGCCATGATAGGCATTTCATCAAATATATCACGAATATGTAATCTACAGGTGTAAACAACATATCTAAGCATAGGGGTCTTATACTGATCCAAGTGGATATTGGTGGCCACCCACTAATTCCACTTGGATCCCCTCTAGTGCTTCTTACAGTTTTTTCAGTTTCCTTAATTATAGCACAGTTTACTATTTTTAGCAGTTTTTCGGGTCCTAAACTTCCGGAGCCGTTTTGAGGCCCTAAACGACGTTTTTTGGGAAATCTACCGCCAAGCGATTTTTCTGATAAAAATCATCTTTTCCGTCATAGTCCTCGGAGAGATCTTTCCAACGGGCTATCATGCACGTCAAACGGAGATAGCACGACCAATTCGCGACCCCGGGAAGTTGATGTACCAACTTACCCAAAAACGGGGCCCACAATTTGGCGTTTCATCTTCTCGGGTTAGGTTTTGGAATGTGAAGGGTTTTCCATTGTTTCTCAACAATAAATAGGCCTTTGAGCCTCATTGTAAGACAGTTCAGAGGCATGTAGCCACCACATCTCTTCTCAGAGATAAGCTACCATCGCCCTAGCTAGTTTATTTCCATTTCTATTTGTAAGCATATTTCAGTATTTTAGAGTAATGAATTGAGGTATTATTTCCGTTGCATATCTGTCTTTATGGTTATCTCTGAATTTTATTGCGTTCTTGTTTAAATCAGGATCAGTGGTATCAGAGTGGTCTGCTCTTCTTCTCTATTTTTCTTTGCATGTCCCCAACGAGGTCGGGATATAAGGAGTTAGGGCTTGAACTGGTCGAACCTTTGCCAGACCAGCCTCGCAAATCTCGACAGCCTCCCATGGCGGATGAAAAGAAAGACGAGGGGGCAGGAGATCCTATCAAAATCTTGCTCGAAGAAGCCCTCGAGCGACAAAGGAACGCGATGATGGACAACTTTGCCCAAATCCTTCAGCGGGTACCCAGGGGCGACGCATCGGCTTCCAACGGAAACTCTGGAAATGCCACACCATTTAAGGTACAAGTTAATTTTGAAATCCCCATATTCGAGGGTCAGATAGACGCAGACGCCGTCGATAAATGGTTAAATGTGCTAGAGGGTTATTTTTCTATTCATGATTTTTCTAGTCGGGAAAAGATTATTTTCGCTCTTCTCAAAGCAGCCCCCCACGTCAAGGATTGGTGGGAAACCTACTGCGAGCAGAAGGATGAAAGTACAGGCTCACTATTTTCAGTCACACCAACTTGGGATTCATTCCGAGATGCCATCAAGGAGCAGTACTACCCTGTCGGAAGCTATGAGGATCAATACATAAAGTGGACCACGCTACGGCAAGGAAGGGACCAAGACGTACCAGAGTTTACCAATATTTTCCATACCCTTCGCACAAAGTTGGGTATCAAGGATACAGAGCAGCATTTGGTACTCAAATACCGTGGCTGCCTGCACAATTACATCCAAGAAGAAATAGAATCCCTGAACATCTCCTCACTCGGCACGGTATACCGATATGCCGTCAAGGTCGAGCAAAAGTTTAAACAGAAGAAGCGAGACTTTGGGTCTGCGAACCTGAAACAAGGGAAAGGTGCCCCCAAACCATAGAACAAAGGACAAAGCCAAGGCGGGGCAGCCCAAGACAACCCGCCAAAGCTGCAAGCAAAGAACAACGCCGCGAAGCCGAAAAAGGACACCGGAAAGTGGTGTGAGTTCCATAAGAGCTCCACTCACAACACAAGTGAGTGTCGGGCCAAGCAGTCACTGGTGGCCGAGCTAAAGGTTTCAGAATCAGATGCATGTTCTGACTCTGATGCAGAACCCGATAAGGGGAATGATAAAGGGAAGCAGATTATCGATGCGGAGCCCAACGCCACCGTTGCCACCACGAAGATCCAGAAGGAGGAACCTGAAGATCCAGAGGAGGAGGAGCGTCTCTTCCACTCCCAGATGTGGGTAAAGGGCTCCCCGCTACAGTTCATTATCGACAGCGGGAGCCAAAAGAACCTCATTTCGGCAGAGGTCGTGAAACGGCTGGGCTTACCGACCACAGCACATCCACAACCATACACCATTGGGTGGCTGCACCAAGGATGGGATCTTCGCGTGAGCCAACAGTGTCGCCTTCCATACAACATCAAGCCCTTCACGGATGAGGTATTGTGTGACATTGCTCCCCTTGAAGTTTGTGATGTGTTATTAGGACAACCATACTTGTGGAAGCGACATGCTATGTATGAGTCAAGGCCCTGTGCTGTTATTATTACTTTGGGAAATAAGTTGTACAGGATACCAGAGGTAGCACCGCCTACTGCCATCTCTTTGGTTACTGCAAAACAATGCAGTAAGCTCATTTACAAAACCGGGAAGTTTGTTTTCCTGATGATACGCCCTCAAGAAAAGAAGAAGACAGTGGCCACGACCTCCATACAGGGCCCCTCCGCACGACAACTACAGATGGACAAGGTCGTGGAGGAGTATGAGGACATCTTCACCTCCCCCGCAGGGGTTCCTCTGCACTATCAGGTCAAGCACTCCATTGATCTGACCCCAGGTTCGTTGCTGCCCAATGGACCAATCTATCGGTGCTCTGTTCTGGAGAACGATGAAATCAAGAGGCAGATTCAGGAGCTGCTGCAAAAAGGTCACATCCGTCCAAGTTCATTGCCCTGTGGGAGCCCGATCGTGCTGGTACAAAAGAAGGATGGGACTTGGAGACTCTGCATTGACTATCGGGCGCTGAACAAGATCACTGTCCGTAATAGGTACCCAATCCCACGGATTGATGACCTCCTGGACCAACTAAAGGGGGCAAAATATTTCAGCAAGATCGATTTGAAGTCAGGATATCACCAGGTACCAATCGAACCCTCCGATGTGTGGAATACTACCTTCAAAGCCAAGGAGGGCCTTTTCGAATGGTTGGTTATGCCTTTCGGATTGACGAATGCTCCTGCAACCTTCATGAGGCTAATGGACGACATCTTGCAGCCATTCACCAACTCATTTGTAGTGGTATACTTGGATGACATCTTGATCTTTAGCAAGACTTGGGAAGAGCACCTCCCCACATCCGACAGGTTCTCCAAACACTGCAACAACACAAGTTATGTGCCAATTTGGAGAAATGCACTTTTGGCATGACCTAGGTTCAGTATCTGGGATACATTATTGATGAACGGGGGGTGCATGTGGATCTAGCCAAGATCCAAGTCATTCGGGATTGGCCATCTCCAACCACTCTGACAGAGCTTCGCAGCTTTCTAGGCCTTGCCAACTTCTACCGCAGGTTTGTGTTGTGATTTTCTCATATCACTTGGCCCTTGAGTCAGGTCACCAAGGGAGGAGCGAAAGCAAATTTTTTTTGGTCTGAATCTCAACAGAAGGCATTCACAGAGTTGAAAGATCGACTCTGCACAGCACCATTTCTTGCATTACCAGACTTGCAACAACCATTTGAGGTCGAGACAGATGCCTCTGACTATGCTATTGGGGCAGTCCTTACTCAACACGGGCACCCAGTGGCATATCACAGTGAGACACTTTCAGACACAGTCCGGAAGTATCCCACTTATGACAAAGAGATGTATTCCATTGTACAGGCCTGCCGACAATGGAAGCATTACATTTTGGGGAAGGAAACGGTCATCCACACGGACCACCGACCCCTGCAGTTCATACAGACCCAAGGGAAATTGCAGAATGATCGCCATCAGAAGTGGTCCACATACCTGCAACAGTTCCATTTGAATATCAAGTATAAGAAGGACAGCACCAATCATGTTGCATATTGCCTCAGTCGACCACCGATCATGGCGTTAACCATCGTGCTCAACTCTTGTGGGCACGAGACTTCTGATTGGCCACTGCTCTACAAAAGCGACCCAGAATTCGGCCACACATACTAGACACTCTTGGAGGGTCAGCATGTTCCAGATTTTCACCTCCAGGACAACCTGTTATGCCACCTGGGTCACCTTTGTGTTCCTTCAAGTGAGCGTGCCAAGATGATCTGGGAAGCACACTACAGTCGGGCCGTTGGGCATTTTGGGGTCGAAAAAACCATGGCAGTACTGTAGAAATATTTCTATTGGCCGAATCTTCGACAGGATGTTGGGAAGTACATCATATCATGCACTGCTTGCGCCATTGCCAAATCGACCATCAAGAATCAAGGCCTCTATACCCCGCTGCCTACCCCTAGTCGACCTTGGGAATCCATCTCCATGCATTACATGTCAGGCCTCCCTTCCACTAGGCATGGAAATGACTGTGTTTTTGTGGTCATCGACAGGTTCTCGAAGATGGCCATTATGGTGGCCTGCGAGAAGAATATCACAGAAGAAGCCACTGCTAAACTCTTCTTTGAACGAGTATGGGTGCACTTTGGGATCCCACAGTCTATCATTTCAGATCGGGACAACAGGTTCCTCAGTACATTTTGGTCTAGCCTCTGGTCGATGCTGGACACCAAACTCACTAAGTCCACAACCTTCCATCCTCAAACTGATGGCCAGACTGAGGTCGTCAACAGGATGATCGTACACATTCTGCGCATGTACAACTCAAAGCATCTACACACATGGGATGAGAGCCTCCCCTATGTTCAGCACAGCTACAACCGGGCTCTCCACAGCTCGACTGGCCACAACCCTTTCCAGGTGGGATTGGGATTCCAGCCACTATGTCCCATCGATGTGGCCATGCCATTTGCAGCTACTCAAGCAGATTATGCTCATGTCCAGTCCAAAACAGATAAGGCAAACAGCTTCATTGAGCACATCCAACATATTCGCCAGCAGGTCCATGACATTCTGGAGAAATCAAATGACAAGTACAAGCAGCGACATGATCAACATCGGGTGCCACACCAGTTTCAAGTGGGCGACAAAGTCTGGTTGCATTTGCAAAAGGAACGCCTTACCGGAGCCTATCAGAAACTCAGACCACTGCGATATGGCCCTTACACCATTACCAAGGCTGTGGGAGATAATGCATTCGAGCTTAGCATTCCCCCATCCCTTGGCCTGCACCCGGTGTTCAATGTCGACCGCCTTCGGCCATACTTTCCACCATTACTAGACACGTCCGACATTGCAGAACAACTCACACCCACAGAGTTAAATCCAACTTGCATGGAACAAGTTGCAACTGATCGGATCATGGACACACAGATCAAGCACACTCGCCAGCAGAATATCCAACTGTATCGAGTTGTCAAAGCAGGACAACTCCTTCACCAGGGCAAGTGGCTCACCAGGGACAAAGTGCAGCAGAAGTTCCCTCATCTCATGGAGGAACTCAACGCAATGGGGACCATTGCTTCCTAAGGGGGGAGGAATGATCCAGGTGGATATTGGTGGCCACCCACTAATTCCACTTGGATCCCCTCTAGTGCTTCTTACAATTTTTTCAGTTTCCTTAATTATAGCACAGTTTACTAGGAAGTGCATCTTTCCCTAGTGTGGGTGGCCCCCATGTGTAATTTAACCACAACAAAATAACTTCTCCTAATGTAATAACCTTAATCATCAAGTTACTACCATATAACAACAACAAGTTATATATCATGTTCATCAACAACATATAACCTAACCATCAAGCTAACTATCATATAACAACAACAAGCCATATATCAGATTCATCAACAACATATAACCTAATCATCACGCTAATTATAATATAATAACAACAAGGTAACTTGTAACATACTCATCAACAACATATAACATAATCATCAAGTTATTTAACATAAAACAAAAATAGCAATGCATACAACCACAAGTTACTATCATTAATGACTATCCGACACATGTGCATATGACTACACTAATCAACTAGCATCTATCATGTATGTAACCATAACATCAATATAATTAAGGCATACACATAACAATCATTAACCTACATACATGCATTCCCAACATACAAACCTGTATGACGACCTGCTCTTGCCCTGAAGGTCCAATGCTGCAACTTCACTTTGATGATCTACATCTCTTGCTCTATCTCAAATGACACATTAGCATCATAACATACCAATATCATCATGATGACGTAATTGCATGCAATGATCTCACAATGCATGTTTGACCTACCATACATGCATAACATAACCATTAGAATGCATGCATATAGACATCAACATGCATGACAATGCATACATAGCCATACACTCATTACGACACATCCCATAACAACACCATCAACCTTCACATGGTGACATCACTACAACCATGATCAACAATGATGCAAATGCAACAAGCATAAGGACTACAAGAATAAGGAACACATATGAAACCGACATGAATGTATGACCAACACACAACCCATCCAGTCCGAGGGGTGAACCATGCTCTGATACCACTCTATAACACCCTCCTCCCACATCTAGCCAAACAACCAACCAACTAGGTTAAATATGCGACGAGCGGCCACCATGATATGATTAAACCTCCTAAGTCACGTGAAGGAAGTGGAACCGATAGAAACACACCATACAAACATTCAACATCAGCCTTAGGACCCTCAGGAACCAACCCAACCTTTCTGCCAGCCAGCCCCTAGGTCCCACTGAGATTTTGGACCACTTGACCTTTGGACACTCTCATGGTATGGGCATGCTAGTGTCCAGGGACCTCTGGACGCTCACACGCGCCTGTAAGCCAACGTCCAGGGAATATTTTGCACAGTACGATGCCAATGTCCCCGAGATTTGAGCCACTTTTTCAGGCCCAAAGCTTAGGTCACTGCTCAGAATTGAATGACATCTTCAAAATAGTAAGATAACATGGAAATGACAGTACTAATGCAATTACTTGAATAAGACCTTGACTAGACCCCTACTAGCCATGATAGGCATTTCATCAAATATATCACGAATATGTAATCTACAGGTGTAAACAACATATCTAAGCATAGGGGTCTTATACTGATCCAGGTGGATATTGGTGGCCACCCACTAATTCCACTTGGATCCCCTCTAGTGCTTCTTACAGTTTTTTCAGTTTCCTTAATTATAGCACAGTTTACTATTTTTAGCAGTTTTTCGAGTCCTAAACTTCCGGAGCCGTTTTGAGGCCCTAAACGACGTTTTTTGGGAAATCTACCGCCAAGCGATTTTTCTAATAAAAATCGTCTTTTCCGTCATAGTCCTTGGAGAGATCTTTCCAACGGGCTATCATGCACGTCAAACGGAGATAGCACGACCAATTTGCGACCCCGGGAAGTTGATGTACCAACTTACCCAAAAACGGGGCCAACAATTTGGCGTTTCATCTTCTAGGGTTAGGTTTTGGAATGTGAAGGGTTTTCCATTGTTTCTCAACAATAAATAGGCCTTCGAGCCTCATAGTAAGACAGTTCAGAGGCATGTAGCCATCACATCTCTTCTCAGAGATAAGCTACCATCTCCCTAGCTGGTTTATTTCCATTTCTGTTTGTAAGCATATTTCAGTATTTTACAGTAATGAATTGAGGTATTATTTCCGCTGCATATCTGTCTTTATGGTTATCTCTGTATTTTATTGCCGGTTAGCTACTTGTTTTTGATGGATCGATGGTTCACATTTTTTTTTACTTTCACTATACAATTTTATTTTGCAGATAAATTTAAAAATACAGAAATCAAAATGCATTTTTCTTGATTTTTAAATGTTAAATGTTAAATTAATATTAAATGATTTCTAAAAAATAAAAAAAAATTCTTATTTTTAGTTATATTTGCACTATTTTAATGATTTATATATATTTTTTATGAAATTAAATTTATTTATGCTTTGAAATCGAATTGCCTTTTTCTTGATTTTTAAATGTTAAATTTAAATTAACATTAAATCATCTCTGAAAATCAATACCTACTTTAAAATACTTTCTTTTTTTAAGTTATATTTGCACTATTTTAATGATTTATATATATATTTTATGACATTAAAATTACTAACATTAAATTGTCTTGAAAATCAATTCCGACTTTAGAACAATTTCTTATTCTTAGTTATATTTTCACTATTTTAATGATTTATATATATATAGAAATTAAAGTTACAGGGTGTAGTAGGATTCATTATGTTAAAAGAAACTTAATAATTTTAGAAGAGAAACATAAAATATTCTTTGAGACCTCACTCCAACTAAACCTTAAAGCCCTACTTAATTCCATGGCACCCCATGCATTATATATATTTCTTGTCCTATTTGAGTCCATAATCACTATGATCCTAGATAATAATAGAGTCCTCCATGAAATGATAATTATCATCTAATGCACATAATTGTGCATCATCAAAACCATGTTGCTCTTTGGTGGCAAAAAATTGACCCAAGAAGAGAATTTATGACAAGAGTAAGAGATGACTCAAGAAGAGAACCTATGACAAAAGTAAGAGAATTCTCTTGCCTTTTCAAATTGAACTTGAATTCTCTTGCCTTTTCAAATTGAACTTGTTGCTCTTTGTGAGATTCCCAGCAGGAAAATAATCAACATTTTAGTGTTCTAAATGAAATAGTGACAAACCAAACATAGAACACAAGAGACCTAAAATGAATGCAACCTTTATTTATATTATTAACTGAAGAAGATAGTACATGCCCATACAAAATATAAAGAGAAAACAAAAAACAAAATAGAGAAAAAGAGAACAAAATAAAGAGAAAGAAAACATGGAGACAAATCACACCCACCGGGTTTTAATATTTTAGTGAGAAGCCTTACGGCATTCCTTTGCAACATTTGGTGCAAGTGCTAGTTAAAAAAATTAAAAACATCAATAATCTCACTATTAAACTGTTAGTGTCTTAGTGTCCATATTACAGAGAAGTGGCAAAAATATTCTACTCTCACTCTCAACCATAAATAAAATATTTCTATGTCCCTATGAAACAACATAATCTTATATCAACTTTATAGAGATAAAGTAGTTAAAAGTTAAAAAAAATATTACATATAGGTTAGATAAAGCAATTGAAAAAAAGAAAAAATAGAATTAAAACATTTTTAATTTCACTATTTTATGCCCAAATAAATTTTGATCCATTTTATACATTAAAAAATGAAACATAAACAATGAAAAATTACAAGTAGGCTTTCTTTTTATATATATATATATATATATATATATATCAAATTTGTATTCAAATTTTGCACTCTAAAAAGACTTTACATAAAAGATAAGTACTAAACAACAAAATTGTTACACTATTTCTATCTTTTTTTTTTAGAAGAAAAAGCATAATATATTCATATAAAAAAAAGATTACATAATGCAAACACTAATTTTAATTTATTCCTTCCAAAATTAGATAACTTAAAATAATTTCCATATATAATAATTTTTATTATAAATTAGAAGAAAAAAAAACAAAAACAAAAATCCAACATCAATATTTACTATTTTCTCAAATTATCCCATAAATTTTTAATAGAATTGATAAACTATAAATCTTACACGGAGGAGACGAGACCCAGACCCAGTAGCCGGTGCGACGGACTGCCCCTGAATATCTAAACCCACCGCATGTGCCCAAACCAAGGTTTTGAACCTGAGTAGGACCCAATCATGGTCAACTAACAACAGCGGTTAGGCCTAAACCATTAAATGTTAGAAATAAGACTTTTAATGTTGACCTCGCAGAGTCGCAGGCCCGCGCTCTCGAACAAAGGCTGAAGTATATATGAGGCCCCCGCTCTCAGACAAAGTGTAAAGTGTTATGATGCTTTGTTGGCGAAAGGAAGATTCGAACTTCTAACCTATCGCATGGAACCATTGGCGCCAGTATTAAGGTAAGTAGGGTGGTTTCGACACAATCCATGGTCTTGACTATTCAAACTCATTTGCGGAACGAGATGGAAACCCCACAGTCAATTAAATAAATGAATATCACAGCTGGATGCCGACTAACACCAAAGTCTTCACCGCCTATAGTTTCAAAGGAAGTGGGTATATAAATTCAGGAAGCATAAGTGCCTGCAACACCAATGCAAAAGTTTGTTTCTTCACCATCATACTACGATTGCAAAAGAAAATACCATCTACATTGAAAGGAAAATGGCGAGCTCTACTGCGGGTCAGATTATCAAATGCAAAGGTAATTAGTTCAGTTCAGTGCAAGGAGTAATGGCCACATTCTATTTCTTTCATGTATATCATTTCAGGGCAAAATTGATTTTCAGGGTTAAGCTGGATTTATGCAAACTGTATGTGTGCTTCTTGAATTCTGATATATTTTGATATTTTTACTTTTGTTGCAGCTGCTGTTGCATGGGGAGCAGGGGAGCCTCTGAAGATTGAAGAAGTGGAAGTGGCTCCTCCACAGGCAATGGAAGTGAGAATCAAAGTGCATTATACCGCTTTGTGTCATACAGACCTTTATTTCTGGGAAGCAAAGGTATGCTATGAATAATTATCATTAGAACTAAACTTATTAAACATACAGAAGAATTAAAGTTGGATACTGTATAACACACTGACTTCTCTTTATACCATTAAATTACTTTAAATATTTATTATAAAAATTTCTTGACCGTTACTGCTTTGGTTGCAGGGCCAAACTCCTCTCTTTCCCCGCATCTTGGGACATGAAGCAGCTGGGTATACACTCTGTTCTTGTCCGTAAATCGACAATTCAAAAAAGTTAAATAGGCATACTAGCAGGCACATAGAATTTCGAAAAGGGCAAAAGGGACAGTAATTTTCTTGTGATTTATTGCTCGCTAATCATAAGTTGGTTGGTTGACACAGAATTGTTGAGAGTGTTGGAGAAGGGGTGACTGACCTCAAGGAGGGTGACACTGTGCTTCCTGTATTTACTGGAGAATGTGGAGAATGCAGACACTGCAAGTCAGAGGAGAGCAACATGTGTGATCTTTTAAGAATTAATACTGACAGAGGGGTTATGATAAGTGATGGGAAGTCGAGGTTTTCAATTAATGGGAAACCCATCTACCACTTCGTTGGTACATCGACTTTCAGCGAGTATACAGTTACGCATGTGGGTTCCCTTGCCAAAATTAATCCAGAGGCTCCTCTGGACAAAGTCTGTATTCTGAGTTGTGGGGTCTCAACAGGTAAATTATTTTCTGGGGTTTTCGAAACTTAATTCGCTGATGATTGTGAAAGATCGCAATGATATAATTGAATTAGTTTACACTGTTTATTGATTTAGAAAGTGGGTGATTGAATTCTTAGAGTTCTGCTTGCTGGACTGTGATTAAAATCACCCATGATCGTTTCCTTGATTGTAATTCCTATTCAAAATTCATTTTATTGTGGATTCAGGGATGGGGGCGGCTTTGAATGTAGCCAAACCCAAGAAGGGTTCGTCAGTAGCAATATTTGGCCTCGGGGGTGTTGGGCTTGCCGTAAGTATGAAAAAGGTTGTAAAATGCCCATTTCCATCATTTATTAATCACTGTATGTATGTTGACTGAAGAACTTCCTTTCTATTTCGTTGTTTGAATCGTTTTGTAATCTGTCCTCTTTCAGCAAAGCTCTATGGTGTAACGGAATTTATAAATTCACTGGACTACAAGAAGCCTATTCAAGAGGTTGGTTGAGCTGCCTACAATGATTTCAACTTCTCTTTTCCTTTGTCTCTTTCAATTTTATTGCCCTTTGTTGGTGCTCAATAGATCTGTAAAAGAATTTATGTTAAAGCTCAATTCAGTTTTGTGTTGTATTCGGAGAAATGCTTTAAATTAAAACTAAACTCTGGGAATTTATCAGGTTATTGCCGAGAAAACTGATGGAGGGGTGGACTACAGCATCGAGTGCACAGGGAATGTCAAGGCCATGATTCAAGCCTTCGAATCCTGCCATGATGTATTTACTTTGCCTTCCCTTCCCTTTCTTCTGAAATTGTAAATATACGCTCAGTTTTAGCTACTATGCATATACTGATCAAATGGGTATGTGTTTGTTGTTCAGGGTTGGGGTGTAGCCGTTTTAGTGGGTGTCCCTAATGCAGACGCAGTCTTCGCAACCAGCCCCGTGAATTTTCTGAACGAAAGGACATTGAAAGGAACTTTCCTTGGAAACTACAAGCCCCGTACCGATTTGCCAGGCCTTGTAGAATTGTATTTGGATAAGGTAGGACTTTCTTTCATTTGTTATTCTATGAAGATTCATTCATTTGCTTAGATTTTAGGATAAAAATGGCTCTCTCAGGCCATGCCTGCTGCTTTCCTTTCGTGGCAAAAATCTCTACTCTTTGATCTCCATGTAATCAGTCTTTCAAGTTAACTTCTTTATTTTTTTTGCAGAAGCTTGAACTGGAGAAATTTATCACACACGATGTTTCATTTGCCGATATCAACAAGGCATTTGATTACATGATTAAAGGCGAGAGTCTGAGATGTGTGATAAACGTGATTGGCAATTAAACGTTCGGGAGGAAGTCAACAGTCATATCTTAAGTTTTCCTAAGTTTCTTACAGATTTTGTGATGGATGGCATGTTTGAAGTTAAATTCCTTGACAGATAGAGGTTCCCTGAATTCAATACATGAAAGGGTTTGGAGAAATACGTTAGAATTTTAGTATTGTAAAAATGGTTTCAATTTTAAATTTTAAAAGTTTTGAACTTTGAACAAAGAATCTATGTTGAAATTGTCTGATCTTGAATAATTAACATGGTTATAACAAATTAATCGGTGCAAATTTTGAAGATTGTCTTTATAAAAAATTATAGCGAAAGTCTGAATGGATGTGGAAATTCGAAAAATGTTGTTAAGTCAAAGGTGGAAAGGTGAATTATGATTAACGCATATGGTTATGAAAAACCAAAATTGGCTTTGTGAAAATTTGAGAGTGTTTTTATAGGAAATCAAAGTCAAAATCTTTGTAATAATCTCTTCTCATGCCTATCAATTCCACATATAACATCAAAAATTCATTTACAAAGAAATTTAGCTCATTGTCTTTCTCAAATGTGCTTTCTATTCTTTTGAATATGTTAGGATTGTAATATTTCAACAGTCTAGTCTCCTTGGACTATTCAAATTTGCTGCCTTAAGTTAAAAAATCTCTTCCCAAATGCTTTGATTGACTAGGCTTTCTTGGTCTTTGAAGTTGAGTTCAGTTTAGAAACTTACTGGAAAAAAAAATATATTATAAGCCAGAGGTCACTGTAAATTGCATACCAAAGTTGTATGGATTTTAAAATAAATTAGAGTGACATTTTGTTACCATATACACTTTTTAGCGGACGTTAGAACCGAAGTGGTTATCCACACTCGTTTTAGGTATTATACAAACTTTAGTATTGAAAGCTATGAACCCCGATTGTATAAGCAGAACATATTGGGTAAGCATAGAATAAAAATCACTAAATTTATTTGTGATTTGGTAAAATTGAGGGATTGGATTTGCGCTGCTTCTTGAAATCAAAGTAGAGTAGTAGATTGTTAACCAAAGAATTTTTTTTTTTTTTTTTGAATCCCAAAAAATAATGTCTACATGTACTTCTCATCCATTTTTTGGGGAAGCAAGTTTATTTATGTTGGTTCAAGGATATTACAACTAGTATAGATTCAATTCCGGATCTACCAAACCTAGAGAGGAATCAGATGGATGTATGCTAGTTTTGAATAACATATTAATAAAAGGTTTTTTAATTTTCACTTGCTATTAATAATGGCTTTAGGTTAGTTGTAATGGAGGAGAAAGCAATGACTTCATGTAGGTGAAACCTCGAGAGTTTCAACTCTAAAATTTATCTACAATACATTGATTAATTACATGTACATGCTTATGATAATTTTGGCATTCACAAAATTAATTTGTTAATCTCCTAAACCAAATCGCCCCATGTAGGTGTAACCTCTAGAGTTTCAACTCTAAAATTTTATGTTAAACACACACATGGCAGCAACAGAATATTAAAGATAAACAGGGGAGTGCATCTATTATTTGACAATGATATACATTTATAGTACATTCGTGTGACCGTTGGGTTCCACATCCCAAAGTCTCTTGAACTCTCATGGCCGTTCACATTCTACACCAACCCATAGAGGATTAGGTGTCCAACACCCCTCCCCCCCCCCCTAATCCGAAGGGTTATGTATGAGTCCAGGAAGAGAGTTGTAATACAAAATGTGCAAAAATGCATGGCAACACTAGGCTGAATGTGCTCTCTAAAATGTTGGTATAAAGGGCGATGGTTTAAGGATGACCACCAACACTGGAATGCTTAGTGCAGTTCCCAGAACTCAGCCAAGTCTGGCATGAAGCTCAGGTTTTCTGCTAGAGGAAGTGCTCCTGATGTTTTGAAGAGGGAAACCTTCAACCATCAAAGGGAGGTCTCACCCCGCATAAAAGGGAGAACCTCCACCTGAAAAGGGAAGTCTCAACCTGTGATGGTTTAAGGATGACCAACAACTCTGGAATGCTTAATGCAATTCCTGGAACTCTTCCAAAACAGGCAAGAAGCTGAAGTCTTTTGCTAGAAGAAGTGTCCCCAATTCTTTGAAGAGGTATCACTGACTGAAGGCATGCTCAGTGGCATCTTTGTCTCTGGATACAACTCTGAATCTGATATGACAGGTTGTGGCTTACGCTGGCTTGATGTGGCTTTGAAGCTTGTAGATGACCATCATTTCCCCCCTGTCAGATACAAGGCGAGAAGATGAAGAGATCTCAACTACAAGACTTTTCAATATTTGAGAACAAATCCTGTTGTATGAGCGAAATATCTTCTTGCCTATTGAAGCCCATTGCCAAGAAGTAATCCATCCAAGATGAATCATTGTTCTTGCAGGATGTTTGTTTTTGAAGCACCTGTTTGAAGAATGACTGGTTTTATGACAGTGCTTACATGGATGAAGATCAAAATAGTGATCTTTCAGACGGCTAACTCAGTCACACTGTTGGCATTTCACAATCTGTTGTTGTGGTAAAGGAGCAGAATCTGGAACAGTTGAAGGTGAACTATCATGAAGGAATCCAACACTCTGAAACTGGATGGGCTTTGAGTAATATGGAATATGAAAGGACACGTCCTTGTCATATCCAAGACCAGTTCTATGCTTGTTGTAGACAAGCTCTTCCCAAGGTTTGATGACCGACTTGGGAAGTGCAGACTGAATTTCTGCATCTATATGTACAACTGTTGCTTCATTGGGTACTAAATCTGAATGAACTTCAACAATATTGACTTGCTAATGATGGGAGTATATCTCAATGTTCTGAATAGAATGATGCTTATGATGTTGTAGCTTTGTCTCAAGCTGCAAAAACTCAATATTCTCCTTTGCATTTTGGAGATAAATTTTAATATTGGAAAGAGAGGTTTTGTTGATCTTAACCATCTCATCAACAATGGAATGTATTAAATTATTCAATAGTTTCAATACATCATCCATTCGATCCATTTCAAACCAATATAATCAGAGAAATGATGTTATCTTCAGCTACAACTTGACCTATAAAATGATAAATAGTTGCAACTATTAGATGAGTAGCAGGATACCAATATCACCAAGTCACTGTAGTAGACGACGCAGTACCAATTTCAATGCAACAAATGACTATCTGCTTTAATGCACTTACTTCTCAAACTTCTCACACTGCAAAAGAAAAGCCAATCTTCTACTTTCTTTGTAAATGAAATTTGTCAGTTTTAGAGCCTACTTGCAAAACAGATATATATATATATATATATATATATATATATATATATATATATATATGTTCTAGATTCACAAATGCAATCATCTTCCAGATTCTTGACATACAAATTGGTGAATTTTTTTATCGATAGAAGGTCCAATCTTATCATTCATATATTTGCTTTCCCTCTAATTGCATACCATTAACATTCTCAATGGCTGCGTTTGCAACTTCCTCTTCAATCATTTCTTTCAGACTAGTAATGCACACAACGATATTGTTGAGAATTTCTGCTTATTCCAAACACAAAAGAAATAGCACAGAGAACAACGCTCTGTTTCTAATACAGGATCTTTATTAGAAAACAACAAGAATAAAACTGTTACAAAGTAGTCTTCCTCTTCTGAGGGATTACATCAGGAACGCTCCAGTTCCAGAATCTGTTTTCAACTATCTTAGCACTGCTGTGCGTTTACAGATAAAAAAAAACTCTCAGATTCTTCGACAACTTCTCTTACTCACATTCTCTCTAACAGAACTGCTGTTCATTACATATATATATATATATATATATATATATATATATATATATATATATATATGTTGAAAAACATATCTGATTCTAAACGATAAGATAGAAGAAAAATATCCTACCTGCATTTACCAACCGCAGTAAATAGCATTGATTACTCGGCTGAAAATATCCTATCTATATTTAATGCAGGCTTATCACAATATTGCACTATCGCATAGCGAAATGCCGATTTACGACCCGCCGATGCGATATGCAGCGATGCGATGCATTTTAACTTAAGCTTAAAAAAACATTAAAAACATGAGAAAGTTGGCCGCAGGCGGAACTTGAAATATTATACAGCACAATGCTATATGCCCGTCGGGTCCGGCTATCGGATCGCAAACATATCTGTGCAAAGGGCCTGCCACCTTTTGAAAGCGTCGATGCGATATCGGCGATGCGATATCGCAATGCTACCGCCGATACGTCCGATGCTCCATCCCGCCGATACGCCGACTCGCCGATATGCCCATCGGCGATTGCTGATCGGCAATGTCCCATATCGCTGTCGCTGCACAGTAGTTGGAATTAATATTCCAACACTCCCCTTTAATTTCAACTGTTGGGTGTTCAATCATACCCAGACATTTCCTGAAATGATCAAAGCTTTTCTTTCCCAATGGTTTTGTGAAGATGTCGGCTAACTGATCCTTTGTTCTGCAGTGCTGCAAAACAATCTCACTATTGTTAACCAATTCACGTATGAAGTGAAATTTGGTGTCAATATGCTTTGTTCTTTTATGAAAGACAAAATTTTTAGACAATGCTATTGCCGAGCTATTGTCACAGTAAATGGTTGTGTCCTTTTCTTGTTCATGACACAAATCTCTGAGAACTCTTTTCAGCCATACTACTTGGCATGCTGCTGCTGTTGCTGCCACATACTCTGCCTCTGCTGTTGACAAAGACACTACTGGTTGCTTCTTGGAAGCCCATGAGATGGCTCCCGATCCCATATGAAACACATATCCTGATGTTCTTTTCCTATCATCAACACTTCCAGTCCAATCACTGTCAGTGTAACCTGTCAACATGAAACTTTCAGAAGAGGAGTATAAAATACCAAACCCCTTCGTTCCATTCACATACCTTAGAATCCTCTTGGCTACCTGCCAATGAGTCTCTTTCGGTCTTTCCATAAATCTGGAAATTAAACTCACAGCGTGCATAATGTCCGGCCTAGTTGCAGTCAAGTACATAAGGCTGCCAACTATGCTCTTGTACAATTTTGGATCAAAATATTTGCTGCTGTCTTCTTTGGACAATTTCAACCCTACTACAGTTGGAGTCACAGCTGCTTTGCTGTTCTGCATGTTAAATCTCTTCAACACTGCTTCTACATATTTATCTTGAGAAATGAAAACACCATTTTCACTTTGGTCTACTTCAATTCCAAGAAAATATCTTAAGAAGCCCAAGTCAGTCATTTCAAATTCACTTTTCATGACTGCTTTAAAAACAGCAATGAGAGAAACATCATTGCTAGTAAAAATCAGATCATCTACATATAAAACAACAATAATAATCTTACCGTCATTTTGTTTTATGTAGAGTGTGGGTTCACCATCACACTTATCAAACCCATTCTCAATCAAGTAAGCATCAATTCTGTTGTACCGTGCTCTTGGAGCTTGCTTCAGCCCATAAAGAGCCTTCTTCAGTTTACAAACTTTATGCTCTTGGCCTTCAACTTCATAGCCCGGAGGTTGATCAACATAAACCTCTTCTTTTAATACTCCATTTAGGAATGCAGATTTAACATCCATCTAATAAATCTTCCATTTGTGTTGTGCTGCAATAGACAACACTGTTCTCACTGTTTCCATCCTTGCTACTGGTGCAAAGGTTTCATCATAGTCTTTGCCTTGTTGTTGCTTGTAGCCTTTCACAACAAGTCTTGCTTTGTGCCTGTCAATCTTGCCTTCAGCATTGCTTTTGGTCTTATAGACCCACTTAACGCCAATGGCATCCTTGCCTTCAGGGAGGTCCATTAACTCCCATTGTTTTACTCTTCTCAATTGCACCAATTTCTTCATTCATTGCTTTAATCCATTTATCTTCATTTACAGCATCTTCAAAATGAACTGGGTCATCAACATGACAATACAAAGCAAATAATGAATTCAAACCGGTATTGTTACTTACCTCTCCTTGTTCATAAATCTCATTCAGATTTCTGAATCTTGGTCTTCTTGGTGTGCTAGGAGTTCCATCCGAACTTGAGGGTGTTTCTGATCCCTGTGATGTGCTTGGAGAAGCACTTCCTTGACTTCTCAAGGCTGTTCGAATTCCAGTTTGTGGTGTGGTTTGTTGTACTTGCTGTGGTGGAGGAGGAGCCACCAATGAAGGATTATTTGCTGTTGTCCCTTCCTCTTCTTCCTCGTGAGACACAATTGTCTTCACATTCACTGTCTTCTCTAAGCTTCCATCCCAAGCTTCATCTTCAATGAACTGCACATCTCTACTTACTATCAATTTCTTGGTGGATGGATTATAGAGTTTGTATGCTTTTGACTCATCACAATAGCCAATAAAGACACACTTCTCCCCCTTACTATCAAGCTTTTGCCTTAGCTGATCCGGTACATGTGCATATGCTACACAACCAAATACTCTCATGTGAGTGACAGTTTGCTTTTGACCACTCCATGCTTCTTCTGGTATTTTGTTCATGACAACTTTGGTTGGGCATCTATTCAAGATGTAAACTGTGCAAGTGACAGCTTCTGCCCAATACTCATGCGGCAAGTGCTTTGCCTTTAGCATACTTCTGACCATGTCAAGAATGGTCCTATTCTTCCTTTCGGCAACACCGTTTTGCTGAGGTGTATACCTCGCGGTGAACTGCTTTTGTATGCCATTCTCTCTGCAAAAACGCAGAAATTCTTTGGAGATGTACTCTCCTCCTCTATCTGTTCTGAGCACTTTGATATAATGCCCACACTACTTTTCAACAAGAGTTTTGAAGTGGCGGAATTTCTCAAACACTTCACTCTTCTGTTTCAGCATATACACCCATGTTTTTCTGGTGTAATCATCAATGAAAGTCAAAACATATTTATTTCCGGAAAATGATGGTATTTGCATCGGTCCACACACATCAGAGTGAACAATTTCCAAGGGTGCTTTTTCCCTTATACTCTTCCTTGCTAAAAAGCTTTCTTTGTGTTGCTTACCCAAGATGCAGCCTTCACAAAGGTTGTCCGGTTTCTCAATCAACGGCAATCCCTTTACCATTCCCTTTCTATGCAACAGATTCAAGCCTCCGAAATTGAGATGTCCAAATCTCAAATGCCACAACCAATTCACATATTTCACTTGTTCCTGAAAGACTTCTTGTGTTACAGCCACAATAGTTCTTCCTTCCTTCAAATCTGCCCTGAGTTTGAGAGGAAACATTCTATTGCTGGTCATCTGCACCTGTGCAATGATCTTCTTACTTGGAGGTATGTCTCTGATTGTACACGTATCATCTTTGAAGAACACGTTGTAACCTTTGTCTATGAGCTGTCCAATGCTCAAAAGATTACATTTCAGACCAGGTACATAGTATACCTCTGGCACAATCATCTGTTCTCCATTTTTTGCTCGAATACTGACTTTGCCCTTACCCTTGACAGATATCTTATCATCAGTCCCTGTTGTTACCTCAGATTTCACATTTTCATCCAGATTGGCAAACATTGCAATATTTCCAGTCATGTGATTACTACAACCTGAGTCTAAGAACCAAAAATCTTCTTGTTTGTCTTGTGCAATATTACATGTTAACAGCACAATCTTTGGATTCTTATCTTCTTCATTTGCAAAATTAGCATTCTGCCTATTATTCATGTCACTTTGCTTTTTCCTACATTCATTGGCATAGTGCCCATATTTCTTACAATAATGACATTGGACTTGGGATTTGTCATACCTTTGTCCATGAGCTTGCTGTTTTCTTGAACCTTCAGCTTGGTTTTGATTGCATCTCCTTCCGCTTGTGCTAGCAGGATAATTTCTGCCTCTGTTTTGGCTTCTTCCAGGACCTCTGTTATTTGCTCTTCCTCGACCTCTTCTTTGGCCAAAAGACATCTGAGTCTTGAATGCTTGCTCAAAAGAGGAATCTATTCCTCTACTCAGTCTGTGTTCATGAGACAAAAGTGAAGCACTCAGCTCATCTATCGTGAACTGTGAGAGGTCTTTTGTTTCTTCTATTGCTACCACAATAGATTCAAACCTTGAGGGTAAACATCTCAAGATTTTCTCTACAATCCTTCTATCTTCAAGAATCTCACCATGAGATCTTATCTGGGTTATCAAGCCAATAACTTGAGTGAAGAATGAATCTATTGTATCAGATTCCTTCATGCTGAGTGTTTCAAAGTCTCTCCTCAACATCTGCAACTTTGCAGTCTTCACCTTCTCCATGCCTTGATAGGCAGTTTTGAGAATATCCCATGCCTCCTTAGATTTTGTTGCTGCTGCAATCCGCGGAAAAACACTTTCATGTACTGATTGGAAGAGGAAAAAGAGGGCTTTGGCATCCTTCTTTCTGTCGCCCTTCAACTGGTCTCTTTCTACTACTGTCAAAGCAGTCGGCGTTGTTGCATCTGCAGGTTCAGCATAGCCAGTTTCAACCAGCTCCAATAGTCCTTGAGAAGCAAACAATGCTTTCATTGTTATGGACCAATAACTATGATTTTTCCCATTAAATTGTGGTAGTTGGGAATTTGTTAAACCTGTTCCAGCATCTGCCATCTTAACCTGTATTGGTAAAGAAGAGATACTGACTGTATAATAAAAAACAAAGAAAACTTTCTCTGCTTGATAAGCTTCTTACAGCTCCTACAGTGAAAAACAAACTCTGTTTTTGACTCACTGAGTGCCTAGACTAGCTCTGATACCATGTTGAGAATTTCTGCTTATTCCAAACACAAAAGAAATAGCACAGAGAACAACGCTCTATTTCTAATACAGGATCTTTATTAGAAAACAACAAGAATAAAACTGTTACAAAGTAGTCTTCCTCTTCTGAGGAATTACATCAGGAACGATCTAGTTCCAGAATCCGTTTTCAACTATCTTAGCACTGCTGTGCGTTTACAGATAAAGAAAAACTCTCAGATTCTTCGACAACTTCTCTTACTCACATTCTCTCTAACAGAACTGTTGTTCATTACATATATATATATGTTGAAAAACATATCTGATTCTAAACGATAAGATAGAAGAAAATATCCTACCTACATTTACCAACCGCAGTAAATAACATTGATTATTCGGCTGAAAATATCCTATCTATATTTAATGCAGGCTTATCACAATATTGCACTATCGCATAGCGAAATGCCGATTTACGACCCGCCGATGCGATATGCAGCGATGTGATGCATTTTAACTTAAGCTTAAAAAACATTAAAAACATGAGAAAGTTGGCCGCAGGCGGAACTTTGAAATATTATACAGCACAATGCTATATGCCCGTCGGGTCCGGCTATCGGATCGCAAACATATCTGTGCAAAGGGCCTACCACCTTTTGAAAGTGTCGATGCGATATCGGCGATGCGATATCGCAATGCTACCCCCGATACGTCCGATGCTCCATCCCGCCGATATGCCCATTGGCGATTGCTGATCGGCAATGTCCCATATCGCTGTTGTTGCACAGTAGTTGGAATTAATATTCCAACAGATATCCCTAATGAAACAATGCATGAGAAATAACACTTGAAATTTTGTTCAAGCAGGTGGAGATTCGATTCGATTAATAGTTTATAAGAACTTGTTTGATCTCTATCACTTTATTCTCCTTCAATGGCCTCCGCTCATAGCTACCCTCTGAGTTCTTCTTATTTTTGTTTTTCCGGCATGGTTCTTGTTACAGTGGATACTCAATCCATGAACTTTGTCCCGAATATTACATTGGCATTGTTAAACATGCCTTCTTTCAGTGAAATAATAAATTGTGAATATGGGAAATGATATTTTATCATTCTTCCAATATTTTGTGTATGACTAAGGTCAAGAGTAGCATCCACCCTTGAAACCTAAACGGTAAGACCAACACTCAAAGGCTGCTCAGTGTTTTTCTTCCAGAAATCTCCGACTACAATACAGCTAACGGACAACGTTAATATGAACCAAGTGTACTATGGACAATCTTTCTAATATCGTGTTTCACAATTTAGACTCTCGTGGCACATCAAACGATTCAGGATCAACGAAAGTTCAACTCTTTATTCCAGCCTCAGTTATGTGCACCAACCCCTTCAGAATTAACCCGTTCATTAGAGCGCTGCTACAAGCGAAGAAAGTCTACCAAGAAGAAGAAGGACGAAGTAGTGGTCCCTATTCAGGCTCGAGAAGGTGATGGGAGCTCTCCAGATGCGGAGTCCGGATCTCCAACTTATGATGGATCCAAGGAAATATTTTATGCTCTGAAAATTGCAAATGCATTGATTGCAAGAATAACGAAAACAGTTAAGAAAGAAAGGATCTCTATCAAAGTGATATTACCGGAAGCTTAAATTATCCTCAGCCTGTATCAAATGATTCTATGTCTGGAACAACTACACCTGTAGGTTATTCGTCTCCTTCTTCGAGGGTACAAGGTTGCTGCTGGTGCATCATCTACTAACTATGCTGAAGAGGTAGAATTTGATAGTGGTGCCAATTCTTCTAAGCAAAGAGCCATGTCACCAGGTACATTAGCTCTGATGTGTGATGAACAAGATACTCTCTTTACAGCCCCGTCTTCACCTTCTGGTGGTTATAGGATGCCTTGTAGTCATCATACAACACAGACATTTGCCAAACAAGAGAGACTTATCTTGTCAGAATTTCGTGATTGTCTTCAGAGTATTATTGATGTAGGCAAAAGAAGAGCCACACAGTATTCAATAGAGGCAACAATGACAATGAAAAGGAACCATCTGATACTTATGGCAGTGGTATACCAACAAAGTATGGCAGTGTTAACACTCCAATATTATGGGTCCACAAAGGGCGGTTTGCAGGGCAGGTTTGCGATGATGGATTCAGGCTTATGTCAGGCTTGTAGTATCGCACACAACAACACAACGACACAGTGGAGTGGGATTACTGGGTTTGGTGGTATGCTTCAAGCAGTGGAGCGGTTTTTATTGCACAATGTTCAACACCAATCACATATAATAAGTAAATACCATCAACCGATGCCAATACACTTGCCATACACTGATAACCAATTTTCAAACGGAGTATACAACGCACTGTTAGTCAATGAAGTTTTATTTTTCAACGACACAAAGCACAGTCCTTCAAAGGCACTAAGAACAATCCTTCAACGCTCAAAAACTGAGTGTTCATTCAATTTAATGTAAGGGGAGGTACACCAAGCGTTACACCAGATTATCACGCAGAGGGCAGAAAATATGGCAAAGAAATATGACAGGAGTTACACTATATAAAACTACTGTTAGTCAATGAAGTTTTATTTTTCAACACTGGTAAGAACAACACCAACGCACATTGAGCACAGTCCTTCAACGACACAAAGCATAGTCCTTCAAAGGCACTAAGAACAATCCTTCAACGCTCAAAAACTGAGTGTTCATTCAATTTAATGTAAGGGGAGGTACACCAAGCATTACACCAGATTATCACGCAGAGGGCAGAAAATATGGCAAAGAAATATGATAGGAGTTACACTATATAAAACTAATTTGAGACCTGCGCTCTGACCGGTGCAGATAGATTCTAGAAAGCGTATTAAGGTGATTCACAAAATTCAAGGTATGGTATAACTTTTAACTCTCGACCAACTCATTCAAAAACAAAGATTTGACAGATATGGCAGTCTAGAACAAAGGTACAACACTGACATGTATAGAAAGGCCACAAAAAAACAAGCTCACATAAACAAGTGGCTCATACTTGAGTAGGGCAGGAGATCGCCCGCTCTGATACCATGTTAAACACACACATGGTAGCAACAAAATATTAAAGATACGCAGGAGAGTGCATCTATTATTTGACAATGATATACATTTATACTACATTCGTGTGACCATTGGGTTCCACATCTCAAGGTCTCTTGGACTCTCATGGTTGTTCACATTCTACACCAACCCATAGAGGATTAGGGGTCCAACATTTTCTCTAGAATACATTGATAAATTAAGCATACATGCTTATGATAATTTTGGCAATCACTCATGTAGATTTAAAAGAAACACATATGATAATTTTGGCATTCACACGTGTAGATTTAAAGAAACACAAAAAATATAGGAAATACCTCAATATAATGACAAAGGACAAACCTTAACACAAATTCCTTGTCGTTAATAATTTTCCTAATATCATTGGATGTTTGGAAGCCCTTCTATATTGTACCTGAAGAGAAAAGCTGACTTTGTTATTACTATCATTGAATTTTGAGAAGTGAGAAGTTGATTTTCATTGTAGTTGTGATTCTTTGAAAAGGTGTGAGTTGACATTTAGCATTTCAAATTTTAATTTTTAATTATTATAATTCTTAATTTGATAATTTCCCTTTTATTAATTATTATTTTAATTATAAATTTTGAGCAGACATAACATTACATGATGTTACATGACTTTACAACATCTCCCTCATATTGGGCTATAGAGCACCTCTCACTATAATTGTATGTCATTCGTTCTCAAAAGAAACTTTATTTTATTTTGTTACTAGAGAATAGCCCTTGATGTGTTGCAATGTTGTCTATTCAATCTCTTAAACCAAATTAATTCCTTGGTTGCATTGCAGATGAGATACTCTACTTAGATGCTTGGCTTCTTGGTTGTTCATGATATTATTCCTCCGGTCAATATATAAAATTAATTTGTTAATCTCCTAAACCAAATCAATTCTTTGGCTACATCGTTGTTTGAGACACTCTACTTCAATAATTAGATGTTTGGCTACTTAGTTGCTCATGATATTATTCCTCTAATCCTTTTGAAACATTAGTTGGATCTAAGTATTTGATCATCCACATTCATTGCTCAAATCTCCATCACAAAATTCTATTAACTTTAATGTATCAATTTCCATCAAAAGTAATGTCCATGTTTTAAGAAGTGCTACGTGGGGTTGTGTTCCTCACCATTTCAAGATGGAAAAAATCCATGTTGAAGGTTTAACATTGTGTCCCTAAAAGAAAACTTATGGTGTGAAAAGTTTCCTGTTAGGGACACAACCTAAAATCTTAAAATGTAAGGATGTCTTAGAATATCCCTTAGATGCATTTTTTTTGTTCAGCATTTCCATACCCTAGAAACATGGTAGGAGATTCTTTTTTATGTACCCTAAAAATATCTTAAAACTCACTTTATTGATTAATAATGGTGTTAGCCCAGACCTAAAGAAAATTGGCTCAATCAAATTAAACAAAAATGATGTCTAGTCTTGTACATACCATAATATACATCATGATGGAATTTGCATTTACAAATAACACTTTTTCATTGCTTGCAACTCAACCTACACCTTTGGACTCATGTATTTAGATAATTGACCATATAAAATTTAGTTGTGACATTGGATTTCAAATTTTCATATTGACAAATGTTTGCAAAAAAAAATTGTATCATTTTTGGAATTTATAAGATCTAACATGTATACTTGAAGTAAGTATTTGAATCAATAGGTGAATTCTCTCAAATACTTGTCCCTTTAGGTACCCATCAATCCTTTGGCAACACACTTTGGAAGATTGCTTTAAACCACACGAAACCTCCTACAACCTGCAAACCAAACGTCGTCTTATGGATTTCACATATGCTTTAGGCTACAACATGTATATCTTCTCTAACTCTCCATTGGAGAAATTTGCATTTACATAAAGTTGATACACATTTATACCATGTAATTTAGCAAGTATGAGCACACCTTAATTGATGATATTTGTAGCACGAGTGAAATATATTTTTGGTAGTTGACTCCTTTAGCGTGAGCATACTATTCCTTCTGCATGCAAGGAATATTCACCAAGGAATATCCTAGCAACTGATAGTACACTGTCCCACATCTGATCTCAATTGGGTTTCTATCTGAACTGACATGCATCAGTTATCCATGAGTGAATACTCAGTTATCTGAAAATACTAGTTATCACATGCATGCAAGCATCAACAAACTGAATCTCATTAATTTAACAACTTGTTAATTAATCTAACTGGACTTGACTAAGTTAAACTAAGTCAACTGATCCGCTCAATATAGAACTCATCCTTAATTCCTCAATCAGTGGAGCAAATCAAGGACACATTCCCCAATCAGTGGAGAAATTATTGCATGTTCTCACAAAGACTTCAAGTTTGATTTTCCTTAACTAATTAACTTAAACTGAATTAATTAATTAATATTCAAACTGTTGGTAAGACCAAATTCGAATTTTACTTCCTATTTCTAATCCAGGAACTAACTAAAATAGGAATCCACACTGCACTGCGAAAAATAGAACTTCTATTTTTAGCACTTTCATTTTTCATTCCCTGTTGCCCAATCTAGCACTGATGCCCAAACTGCTATTTTTAGCAGTGCTATTTTTAGCAATTTATTGTTGCCAATCTTCAACACCACATTCATGCCTGGAATATGGCACAGGGGTGGCTAAAAGAAATATTTTTTTCAACCAAATCTATGGTCAGGTGGTAAGTGGAAGTCCTTGACTTGGTTAGGTTTTTCATATGTTAATATGAGTTATTCTTCTAATGTAATTAATGAGTACAAGTACTTGTTATTATGTGTATTTTAATGCTATTTAGTCATGGTTTCTATTATCGTTATATGCTGGTTATAAGCATGGTTCTATGATATACTCTAGTTTTGGATCTTGTTCATGATTTGATAGTTTATGGAATGGTTGATGAATGAATGGTCTAACAAGTGTTGTTGTAGCTAACTTGAGAGGGCATTGAACCTTCTTGGTGATTATCATATGAAGTTTAGAAGTTTATGATCATATATGCATTCATAACATGTAGCTTTCATGTTTACTATATGTTTGACGAAATGTCTATCATGTATTAGGCATGTTCTAGTCAAGATCATGTTCAAGTTTTGAATGGTTAGCCTTGTTATCATGTTATTTATGTTTCTGGAAACTTACAGGCAGTTTTGGGTAGTGGTCTGAAGGCTTTCCTGAAAAAGTGGCATAGGTCTCGCGATTGAATGCACATAACATGGGATTTTTTATCATAACAACATGCAGGCAGACTTATGGGTGTGGTTGGAGCCTCATAACCACACGCATAGTGTGTCAAAGGTGGGGTTGGGGTTTTAAGTTATTGAAAATAGTTTCAGCTCAAGGATTGATCACCAAGGGTGGTTGTTGGGCTCCTGAGTGGTCCGAAGTCTCTGATGGATGCTAGTGAGTTGTTGGTTTGTAGGCCCCACTACCATCACTAGAACTTGGAGGTTGGGTCATGTCATAGTAGCAATCATCTCATGTTTACCCTGGAGAGCTTGTAAAAGCGGGTAAATGTGGGAGGGGTCGTTACAGGGTGGTATCAGAACGGGGTTCCTTCTCTTTGAGTGATATTTGATACCACATTGTGGTATCAGATCTTTCAGGTTCAAACTCGTGGACTGGATGGGATAAATGTATATTGTCATAGATTCATGTGATGGTTATGGTTATCATGCATGAGTTTATTATTGGATTCTTGTGTCATCATCCATGATGTTTATTTGTTGATATCATGATGTATGTATATGTATCGTGCTAATCTGGACTGATTTGTGCAGATGTGATAGCCTCCCCTGAACTTCACTAAAGTATGGTTTGATCATGTTTCTATTTGGTTTATCTAACATAGTATGCTTGCAGGAAGAAGAAGATCAGAGATGACGAGTAGAATGGTGGGTTATAGTTCATGTGACTCTCCTTACAAATCAGTTTAACTGCAAGGAGATGAATATTCTCCTGATATAGAAAACATATTGAGAAGTTTGAAGGCATAAATCAAAAGTTGCAAGGAAAATAATAATAGGATGATTGAGACACAGGAAATGATTTGTAGCAACCCCGGGTTAAAAGTTCATGTAATAAAATTAATAAAGTCAAAATAAGACCAGGGTCATTAGACATGAATTCCACACTGAATGTTGGGCAAAACATCCTAGTGGGTGTTCATTTGGGTTTTTATTATGGCTAAGGAAATTGGCAAAGGCATTGGCAAAGGCATTGAAAAGGAAAAGAGGCATTAATTGACATTTTATTGATGAAAATAATGGAAAACATGAGAAAAGAAAGGTGAAAGGTCACATAATTGCATGTGAGGAGGAAATTGAAGGAAAATTAAAGGAAATTGAAGAATATATAGGCCTCAATAATAAAAATACTTCTGAGGATCAGCTCACAACTTTTGTCGGTTAACCTTTTTTCAGTTTTAGCTCAGAGCTCTCTATATTCTCTCATACGCTTGCACACTTAGAGCATTCTTAGAGCACTCTAGCATTAGAGAAAGGAAGACAAAGGAAGGACAAGAAAACAAAGGAAAGCAAGGATCAAGCAAGGAAAAATTGGATCAAGCATCTTCAACAAGAATACTTCCAAGTAATAGGTTGCATGTGTGATTTCCTAGCTGGTTGGTGAATGAATGGTAAATGCATGTATGTATTTGGTTCTCTTGCTGTCATTGGCATGGGTTTTTCTAGGTGTGATAGTGGTTTCAACCTTGCCTTTCCATTTTCGAATAACCATGGTGAGATGGGGTTCTTTCATTTGGTTGATCTTTGGATTTTCGGATGGTTTTGGATCCGATTGAGGTGGTCTTAGGAAAATTCCCAAGGGTCTAGGAATCCATTAACTGGTTTTGTTAGGATTGTGGTAAAGCCTTAGGGTAGAGATAGGAAAATTCCTCAAGGTATTGGTGAAGAAATCTGTAGGCATCCAACCTTGTTTGGGCATAAGAATACCTTGATGGGTGTTGTTAGGATTGTGGTAAATCCTGATAGTGTATGTTCTTGTTTGGGCCTAGGAATTTGACCGGTGTTGGCGGGATTGCGATAAATCTTGATTGTGTAGGTGATTGTTTTGGGCCTAGGAGTCCCTTGATCGATTTTGGCGAGATTGTAGTAAGTTTGAGGAATCCATGGTTGTTTTGTTGTGATTCCCACATTCATGCTTGGAATATGGAACGAGATTGATTGGATGAAAGAAATATTTGGTGGGTGGTATGTGGAAGTCCTTGACTTGGTTGGCTTTTTCATATGTTAATAAGAGCTCTTTTCCTCTTGTATTTCATGATTATTTATACTTGTTATTATGTAGATTTGATGATTGTTCTATCATTGTTATTATTCTGGTTATAAGCATGGTTTCATGACGGATTGTAGTTATGGCTCTTATCATGTTTTGATTAGTAAATGAATGGTTAATGAATGCATGACCTAATAAATGCTATTAAAACTATTATGAGAGGGAATTAGACCTTCTTTATGATTCTCAAATAAGTATCTAACGCCTATGTTCAGATATGCATTCATGACATGTAGATTACAGGTTCACAATGTGTTTGACGAAATGATTGTCATGGTTAGGCCTTGTTAGGGCAAGTCTTTGAGAAAATTCTATATGGATGTCTTTGTATTGATGTCATTTATCATTATGGAAACTCTCACTGAGTTTTGGGTAGTGGTATGGAGGCTAACCTAGAATTTAGGCTCAAAATCCAAGATCGCACGCTCTCAATCGAGCTTTTTGGGTTGAAACCGTTGGGATGCAGGCTTGTAGGAGTGGTTGGAGGCTTTCAACTACATGGATAACTTTCTGTGGGAGCGATTGAGAGCCCAGGGCTGTGAAAAAGAGATCTAGATTAGGGTTTAGCCACCTATGGTGGTTGTTCATCCCTTGAGTGCACTGTAGCTCTTGTAGGAGGTGTCAAGTGGCTAGTTAGTGGTAATTAGTCGGCCCCACTTCCTTAAGAGGACTTAGGAGGTTGGGTCATATCATAGTATCTCTCCATCTCATGTTTACCTCAAAAGATCCGTGAAATCGGGTAAATGTGGGAGGGTGGTGTTACAGGTTGGTATAAGAGTTGGTTTCATTCTCTTTAGGTGATCTATGATACCAGGTTGGTATTATAGCTTCTTGGTTCAACACTTGGACTAGATGGGCAAAATGTGTTTGTCACGCATGCATGTTAGTTGTCTTTGTGTTTGTTGTGCATGCATCATGGTGGTCGTTATGATGTTTATGATGTTGTTGGTATGTTATGAGGCTGACATTTTTTCGGAGATAGAGTAGGGTATGTAGATCATCAAAGCGAGGTTGTAGCACTAGACCTCGAGGTAAGCGCAAATCGTCATACATGTTTGTATGTTTGGAATGCATGTATTAGGGTTAATGGTTGTTATAAGAATTATGTTTATGTACATGTCTGTCATTCTATTACTGTTGTGGTTACATGAATTATAAATTCTAGTTGATCAGTGTGGTCATATGCACATGCATTGAATAGTCATAAATGGTAGTAACTTCTTGTTGTATGCAATGCGGTCATATGCACATGCATTGAATAGTCATAAATGGTAGTATCTTGTTGTTGTATGCAATGCGGTCATATGCATGATGATTATGGTCATTTCGTTTAAGATCTTGATGCTACTATGTATCATGCTACTTTGGATTGGTCTATGCAGATGGTTATGGTTATGATATTTAGGTATGAGTTTATATACTTGTGATATTGTGTCATACTAATCTAGACTGACTTGTGCAGATGCTATAACCTCCCCTTGGATACATTGAGGTATAAGTGTTATTACCTCATCTGTTTCGATTATCTAACATGGTATGTTTATAGGTTGTTTGAATGTTTTATTAATTGAATGATATCAATATGTTTCTATAAGACTGCATGAAGGAATGATCTTGTTTTAAGACGGTTGTACTAACACAATATGTGTTGAGGCAACTGATATGCACTTGAGTGAAAAAGGGTGCTAATTATAGTAGTATGATTAATGAGTATGATTTTGTTGTTGATTATGACATGGTTGTTAGTCTTGGTAAAGGATTATTTAAAATTAATAGACACGATGTCTTGATCTTTGGAACATGTGATTGACATGTGCGAACATTTGCAGGGCAACTTGCTTCGTATTAACATGACAAGGTAAAAATTGATTTGTCTATATAACTAACACTTGGGTGATGTGATAACATATAATAAGACTCAATTGTAGCAATGGAAAAGGTAAAAGAAATGAATTGGGTGAGAATTCCTTTGTCTATGTTTGGAAATTGCAATTCCAAATGAATGAGTGCTTTGCATGAATACATGAAGTCTTCTTAACCTTGATTTTTTCTGAAATTATGTGGATATGTGCTAGATTCATGAACATGTATTTGATAAGTATAACAACTTATTTTTAGTTATGACTACACTTGTCAAGGAATTGGAGTCCCTTGAGAGATGATATATGTACATGTTTAGTGTGCTTGGAACAACGAGGTAAGGTAATTAATATATTGTTATATTTATTTATGTGCTAACAATTGTGTGTTTATGGAAGTATGATGCAAGGAATTGCATGGAAAAAGAGATTGCCATGAAATATTGAAGAAGGCCTAGGATGAGCTTTCCTTTGGAAGCACTGGGAACCCATGGGGTTGAGTCATGGTGTCTGTTACTATTTTTGTGCTTTCGGTGCTTTGTGACTTGTTTGTGCTTGATTTGCAGTTTTGTTTATGTTTGGTGCACGACCATGCCACTTTGTTGTGATGTCGTATTGCAATTGGTTTTCCATGGTTTTCTTCTTGATGTTTCTCGTTCTTTGCTTTTATGTTTTGAGGGTCTTGGGAATTGGTTGGGGAAAGAGGAAAGCTAATGGAGGTTAGGGAGAGTTGAATGTAACCCAACAGATAATGTAAGACCCGACTGAAGCTCGGTGCATGTATAAGGGCATCTAGAGGCAAGATTATGACAACTAATTACATTGGTTGGGTCCATTGGGATAAATGGACAGTGACATGATAGTCATGAGAAAGGTAAAGTAAATGGATTCGAGTCATCAGATGCCTTGGCTATGTTTGGAATTGTTGTTCTCAATGTTGTGCATATGTTGCATGGATAAAGAGAGTTTTCTTAACCTTGACCTTATGATATATGGTAATTGTGTTGATGATTATGCTAATTCATATATATGTATATATGCCATTGTATGACAGGGTCGTTAGGATCACAATTGATTTATGCTAATGTTTATATGTATATATGTATGTATGTATGTCATTGTCTGTCAAGGTCATGAGGGATCATTCTCATGGAAGAATGATTTCCTATTCAAGTGAATGCCATGAAGAGGTTCCTGATTTTATGAGGAATCAAGTGAAAAGAGTAGCCTTGAAAAATCTATAGGGTTAGTATCATGTGGATGTGAATTGATATTATGTGTTTATACTATGCCTATGTTTATCCTGTGGAAAGTAAAACTGAAGGATAAATCAACTGAATGAAAGTAGTGGGATCTGTGACATGTTGGGACAAGCACGGATTGTGGAGAGACACTAGAGGTAAGGTTGCCCGGTAGAGACAACATGGTCTCTGGATGTGTAGTACTATTGTTGTGTATATGTTGTACATGTGGTGCTATGTATAAATGGTGTTGTGTACATATTGTATATGTGGTGTTGTGCATATATTGTGTTATGTACATGTTGTATATGCATTGTTGTGAACACATGGTGTTGTGTACATGTTATATATGCAGTGCTATGTACAAATGGTGTTGTGTACATATTGTATATGTGGTGTTGTGTACATGTTGTCTTGTTGGGGCTTGACCCAGGTTCGAAGTTAATTAGTCAACAAATCCCTCTACTACTGGCCCTTTCGGCAATAGTCCGCGGAGTGCGAACTGAGGTCTCACTTGAAGTAGTATGGGAGGGTGCTAGAACCAAGTTTCCGCAACCTTGAGATGTCTGAGAGGTTCGACTAGTCCCACTGTTTTTCCCTGCATGCAGGTCACTTCGCCCACTTCCCTGTTCCTTACGCCCTGATACACTGCCTTCGCGTAGCCCTAACCAGGGGTTGTGGAGCTTCCGCGTTTCTAGAGCTACGCTCTGCGCTATTACCCGAGAGCTTGCTTATCTTCCTATACCAGTTAATTACCTCCGCGCCCTTGGATGTCTTACATTATAATTATTTATACAAAACATTAATATAAGTTTGCGCAACAAATAACTAGTATACTTGCAAATTATACCCAATCATATATTAAAACAGGAAAAGATGCACAAAAATATGGTAAACTTCTCTTTATTTATTCTTCCAACAGTTACATACTTGACCTGCCCTGCGCACTCAGTTGCAGGGGTCCGCGCACTCATCTGCAGACTACTAGGCCTCTACGCAGTCAGCTACAGAGCCTTCCCTTACTCTACGACCCGAAGATACACTTTACACTTTTACTCAATCACTTAGACTTCTCATACTCCTCTCCTATTCTCTATTGGTTATCTTATACACTTAGAGCCTCACTCTATTTATATAATCCCATGGTCCACGGACCATGGGTAGGTCTATTAAGCCGACATTACATTACAAAAACTAGGGCGGACAACCCTGTGACTCTATTATGATTCCGAGCTCCGCGCTCGCAATTCGGGGAGCTTTTACAAAAGGATTTGGTCAAAACTTGGGCTTTAAGCCCCAAAACATGCCTTGGGGGGATTCCCTACCCAACAAGCCCCCAACATAAACATCGTGACTCGCCCTCGAGTCACTCTGTCAGCGGGAGATCTTCACACAAAGTCCTTCCAATTCTGCTTGAACTGTTGCATGCTCGGCAGCGCACTAAGCTTTTGCCTGCTGGATTTGTTACATGCGTTGTTCTGAGACCGCGGTGTCGGAAGTGCTTCTATGCATCTGTGCCTGTATCCCCTGTATTTTTTTATAGTCCCGCACCTTCTTCCAGATCCTTGGAGCGCGAAGACTGTGCTTCTGTTGGCTAGTCAGATAGCAGGCCACCCGTGTAGGGCTGTAATCGACTGCCATTCACTTTGCCTGGGAAAGGTTCTCCATTTAGTTTGATTAGTTGTACCGCGCCTCTGTTTGTGATCTCCTTAACAACATATGGTCCCAGCCAATACATTCTGAACTTTCCTGGGAATTTATCAAACTTACTGTCATACAACAGCACTAAATCATTTACCTTGAAGGTGCACAACTTAATATTGTGATCATGCCAAGCCTTCTCACGCTGCTTTTGCACCTGCTGATGAAAGCCAGCCAGGAATTGGTCCTCCTCAAGTTCTTCCAATTGCGTGAGCCTTTCTTCCAAGGCTCTGTGGTACATCACACCTATGAGCGCTACTATGCGTAGACTAGGTACAATATACTCCATTGGCATGATAACTTCCATGCCATAAACCAACCGGAAAGGTGTTTGTCCCGTAAGTTTCTTGCACGTTGTCATATAAGCCCATAGTACTGTAGGTACGTGCAGGTCCCAATCGCTCCACTGCGCGTTGCAGACTTTGGTTAGTGCAGTCTTTAGTATTTTTGTTGAATGCTTCTACTGTCCCATTGGCTTGTGGGTGATATGGTGTGATTTTCTGATAATACACCTAGAACCCTTTTGTTAGCGCGTTGATGGTTTTGTTCGGGAAATGTGTACCACGATCACTCATTAAGATTTTTAGATAGCCAAAACGAGTCAACACATGTTCAAACAAAAACTTCGCAGCCGTGGTGGCCATGCAGTCTTTGATTGGCTATGCTTCTACCCAACGAGTCAAGTACTCTGTCGCGGTGATAATGTATCGCACGCCCATTTTTCCCTGAGGTTTGATAGGTCCTACAAAGTCGATTGCCCACTTTTCGAAGGGCTGCAACGTTATTTGTGGATTCAAAGGCATCTCGTTCCTCCACGATGGTTTACCTGTCCTTTGACATATATCACAGGCCTTACAGTGTGCTTTTGAATCCTGATGAAGGGTTGGCCACCACAACCCTGCGCGGAGAATCTTTTGCGTGGTCGCTCGTCCTGCATAGTGTCCTCCTGTAGCGCCCCCATGCGCTTCCACGAGGATCTGACTTCATTCAAATTCAGGTACGTACCTTCGCAGTATCTCATCATTGCCCATTTTGTATAGGTGACGCGTTCCTCCTTTTGTTGGACGGAGTATTCCTTCGGCATAGTTCCCGTTGTCAGAAAGTGGATTATATCTTCAAAGTGTTCATCCGCTATGTGCACAACAAAGAGTTGTGCATCAGGTAATCCTTCCTCCAAACTAGTAGGTTCCTCTCTCGTCTCAATACGTGACAAGTAATCTGGTCCCCTGTTCAAGCGTCCAGGCTTCATCATGACTTCAAAGTCATATTCTTGGAACAATAGGAGCCACCTGCATATGCGCCGTCCCAACATAGGCTTGTTGACCAAGTATTTTAGCGCGGAATGGTCTGTATACATCTTGAAATGTCCCCTTAGAAAATAGTGTCAGTATTTTTGGAGTGTGTACACCATAGCCAACCCCTCGCATTCAGTTGTGGAATAGTTCTTTTCTGCTTTAGACAACTTGCGACTTGTGAACACGATAGGGTGATCCAAGCCCTCTCTAGCTTCTTGTGTTAGCACCGCTCCCAGCACTATACATGACGCGTCAACATGGACATGAAACTCCACATCCCATTTTGGGAAGACCAAGATTGGGGCAGAGGCCAATTTCTCTTTTAGTACATCTGGGCTCTTCATTCAATCATCATTCTAGCAGAAGGTGACATCCTTTTTCAACAGCTTCTCCATAAGCACAGTGATCTGGGAATAGCTTTTGATGAACTTCCTATAGTACCTCGTATGTCCCAGGGTAGCCCGCAATTGTTTAACACTTTGCAACGCTTCCAAATTAAGAATTACTGCAGTCTTCGCGAGGTCTACCATTAGTCCCTGTTTGCAAACAACATGTCCCAACAGGTTCCCAAAGGGAACGAGGAACGTACACTTTTTGAGGTTCAACGCGATTTGGTGTCATCGGCAGGTATTCGACATCAAGCATAAGCTCGCTACATGGTGCTTAACTAATCCATATAGACATCCAGGAATTTGTGGATATACTCTTTGAATGCTGCAACAACTATGCGCGAAAAGATAGCCGGTGTGTTCTTCAACCCAAACGCCATAACGGTGTATTAAAAGCAGCCCCACTTAGTCGCGAAGGTGGTCTTGCTCCTATCTTCTGACATGATTTTGATCTGGTGGTACCCTAAGAACCCATCAATAAAAGAATATGCTTCTTGCCCACTAACATTTTCTAATACTTCATCTGTGAACGGAGTTGGGAATGGGTCATGCACACAGGCATCATTCAATTTCCTAGGGTCCACGCATATTCTTATCTCACCCTTCTGCTTCTTCTCCTGTACTACCATAGGGCTTACCCAGTCATATTCTTCCACAGGCTCAATGATTCTGGCTCCAAGCATCTTGTCTAGTTCTATGCGGACCTTTTCCTTGTACTTCAGATTCAAGTGGTAAGGCCTCTACTTAACCAGCTTCGCGCCGAGTTTTAGGGTGATATTGATCATCTCTAAATCTCCAACGATCCCCTTTAAGTCCGTGATCTTGGTAGGGAATAAGTCTTGGTACTTGCAGAGTAACTCAGCGACCTTATCCATTGTGGTATCATCCTAGTAGTAGTCGAGCGTTACATACTTTGGTTCAACCTCCGTACCAATGTTTACCTGCTTTGCCTTTACCGGCGCAGTTATGTCAGGGTCTTCAATCAATGGCCCTTGAACCTCGCGATAGCCTTCAGTTTTTGGAATGTTAACTTTCCGCAGATCTTCGTCGTCTTCTTCAATATTTACGTTGTAACACTCTAGCGCGCAGCTCATTTGGGTCGCCCATTCAGGTTGAAGCACTTTCATTTGCTCCTGGGGTATTTTAAATATAGCTGCTTTTACTGCTTGTAGCGCATCATCAATAGTATCCCACAAACGATCCTCAAACGTGAAGGTTAATAGGAATCCCTCGTGCAAAATATCCCATTTGTTTGTGCCATGGTGGAGCTCCATCTCTATATACCAATTCATGGGTATAATATCCAGAGTATGACAAAATAAGTGCACCCACTCAGGTTATAATGGTACAACTACGCATAGAGACTTTTTCTCAAAGATCATCTTGCGCTTCTTTAGATTTATCACTCCATTCATGTCAGTGGCCCAATCTATTACCAATAGCATGGGGTAGGGATTATTGTCATCAACAATCTCTATTACTTTGAAATCTACTAGCATGCTTGCTACTTCGATATCTACTGTGATTCCCTGCAATCTCCCCATATGTAGGATCTTTTGCCGGTTCGCCATTAGCAGTTGGATAGGAGACCATTGCGACGCAGGCCTGCCCATGCACTCCCATGTCTACATTGGTAGGATGTTCCTATTCGATCCTAGATCCAGAATCACTTGGTCCATCTCATATTCCCCAATTTGCGCAGTCAACCACATCTCCCTTACTGTTCGCGTTGTGTGCTTCCCAAGCTTCTGAACTATGCATGGTTCTCCTGGCGCGGTCCCACCACATCTAGTTATGAGTTCTTGCAACCCATTTACAGCCTTGCCATCGCACAACAACTTCATGCATGTCTCTAAGAAAGTAGTGAGCATCGATGGGTCCATTTCTGGCTCCAGTCTGTCTTTTCTTCTTGAAGCGGAGGCATCAGTGAAGCTCCTCTTAGCTTCCATGAAGGTCACCTTAGCACGCTCCAAATCAAATTATGGTTCCTTCATTGGAGCCTTTCGAACCCAGGTACTTTCTTCAGGTTGCTTTCCTTTGTCATCCCCTGTCGTAATTCCAGTTCGGAGCACAATATTTACATTAGCGTTTTCCTCACTTGGCTCAGACCTCATCATTTGCAGGTTCTGAGTCGGGGGAGGTTGGAGTGCTCCTTTATCGCACAACCTCGCTATCAGTGTGGGACAATCCTCCGTCTCATGATCGAACAATGTACAATACAGGGAGGATGGTCACCTTTGATTCGACAATCGCGAGCATAATGCCTTGGCCCTCCGTAATTGTAACATATCAGCTGTCTGTGACCTCTTCCTGGTCCCCCTCCACCTCGACCTCATCCGCACCCCTGAAATCTGGTGCACGCCATTCCTGTGTTTTGATCTAGGGGCCAGTGTTTCAGTCTGAACACTGTAGGTGGGAGTTTGATCCATCATCAACTCATAACTTCTACAGGTGCGCTCATCATGTCCTACAGACCTACAAAAATTACTAAAAAACTGTTGTGAATTCTACATATACTTCTATGATAGATGGCAGTTATTTGTAGCATGCTTTCCTCCTATCTAACAAATCACGCACCATAGTGCAGGCACCACGCTTGGTCTTGCTTGTGCCTCCGGTCTCAATGGCATTGGCCCTCCTCCCGCAAGGTAATTCGCGAACATTGAGTAGTGGTCCTTGTCATGCCCCTGGCCCTTTAATTTTATGCACCATACCTCATCGCGCATATCTGGGTGGGTTGTCCTGTCTTGTTTCAAACTCTGCATCTCAAGGCACAAGTTTTCCAACTGCGCGTGAATCTGCTGAACTCCCAGATTGGGATCTTGTATCGGGGTCTTGTGCAATCTCATTGTGACCTCCAAGGCCTCGGCCTGAGTGCTTAGCCTCTGTTGTGACAACGTGTTCTGTAGATACTGCATTAACGATTCTACAAACCATTTGTGGTGTTGCCCATCTGTTAACATCATGTTCGCTTCGCGAATTGTGCACTTTAGTCTTTGATCCAACTCCCACAGGGTTTCATTGGTAGCATTATGATTTTATTGAACCCAATGATCGACTATGCCTATGACTTTGGCCTACTAAATTCTTTGTTTAGCACAACTTGGATATTCGCGATCCCCTCATTCGGATTGTCATTGGAATGTTTAATGTACCAGGTTAGCGCGCAATCCTACAGAGCACTGACCAATGTTGCCTTCTTTATATTGTCATTCATGACTCCCTGTGCTTCCCATACAACTTTTATCATGAACCAGAACTGGTCCAGATCTTCATTCACTACTCCCTTGAACAATGGTAGCTTTATCGTGCTTACCACACTGCTTTGCAGTGGTGGCGGAGCTGGTATGGGCAAAGACAGGGGTGAAGATGGTGAAACTAGCGGTGGTGTGGGTGGGGGTGGTGTGCACGGAATTCTTTGTCTTATCAGATTGCTCGCACTTCTTGGCGAGACCTTTGCGAGCTCTTCCTCGCCCCCTCGCGAAGGTGAAATCAAAGGCTAGTTTCTAGTTCTATGCTACCTTCGTTTCTGTAGATTCTCCCACATCGCGTAGCCCCAAACATCAATTTATTCGCATAACCCAGTTTTCACACAATAGCATTTTAATCCAAGTGTTCAAAGATTTAACGGTACTTACCTCACGATCCTTTGAGGAAGAATTATTCTACCTCTCTATAACTGACTAAAGTATCTACTGCAAATTCGGTGATGAACCCTCATATGATTTGATCGTGCCAGTGATCGACAGCGCGATCTTATCTTCCGATACTTTCAATCTGTGCACCAATTCTGGAGTCCACACAATAGGTTTGTCGAGTTTACACCTTCCTTGGCTATCTACTAGATTTGTTATCCACTCGTATAACTCAGTGGGGAAGGATGCGAAGAAGATTTCATGGATCTCTGTATATAAATAGCAGTCTAACCACTCTTCCTTTGATAGTCGCGGATTCCTGTTTTCCTACGTCGTGAATTCGTGAATCTTCCTGTACAACCAATCTTCAATTCCTTTCATTGTCGGATTCCATTGATACGACATCAGACATCTCTATGCAGATCTCGGTCCTAGCAACAGAACCATTTGTTGGCTTGTTAGGGCCTGACCCAGGTTCAGAGTTAATTAGCCAAACAAATCCCTGTACTACTGGCCCTTTTGACAATAGTCCGCGGAATGTGGATTGAGGTCTCACCCGAAGTAGTATGGGAGGGTGCTAGAACTAGGTTTCCACACCCTTGAGATGTCTGAGAGGTTCGACTAGTCCCACTGTTTGTCCTTGCGCGCAGGTCACTTCACGCACTTCCCTGTTCCTCACGCCCTGATACACTGCCTTCGTGCAGCCCTAACCAGGGGCTGTGGAGCTTCCGCGCTGCTAGAGCCGCACTCTGCGCTATTATCTGAGAGCTTACTTATCTTCCTATACCAATTAATTATCTTTTCTCCCTTGGATGTCTTATGTTATAATTATTTATACAAAAAATTAATATAAGTTCGTGCAACAAATAACCAGTATACTTGAAATTTATACCCAAACATATATTAAAACAGGAAAATATGCACAGAAATATGGTAAACTTCTATTTATTGATTCTTCCAATGGTTACAGACTCGACCTGCCTTGCGCACTCAGCTGTAGGGGTCCATGCACTCATCTGTGGACTACTAGGCCTCTGCGCACTCAGCTACAGAGCCTTCCCTTACTCTATGACCCAAAGACACACTTTACACTTTTACTCAATCACTTAGTCTTGTCATACTCCTCTCCTATTCTCTATTGGTTATCTTATACACTTAGAGCCTCACTCTATTTATACAATCCCATGGTCCGCAGACCATGGGTAGGTCTATCCAGCCAACATTACATTACAAAAACTAGGGCGGACAACCCTGTGACTCTATTATGATTTCACACCGCAATTCATGGAGCTTTTACAAAAGGATTTGGTCAAAACTTGGGCTTTAAGCCCCAAAACATGCCTTGGGGGAATTCCCTTCCCAACAGTACATGAGGTGCAGTGTACACATTGTACATACAATATTGGGTATATATATTGTTGTGTGCATGTTGTACATGTGGTGCTATGCACATGTTATATATGTGGTGTTGTGTGTGTGCGATGTTGTGTGCACATGGTGTTGTGTACATGTTGTGCAGGTGGTGACATGTACACATGATGCTATGTACATGTGGTTTTGTGTACACATTGTGAGGGTGGTGTCGTTTATATGTGGTGTTGTGTACATGTGGTATTGTGTACATGTTGTACATGTGGTATTGTGTGCATATCATACATGTTGTGTTGTGCACATGTGTTATTTTGTAGTCATGGTATCATGACATGTGTATTCATTATGTTGTACTCTATGTACATATATGTATTCCGTTGTATCAAAGAATAAACCTTGATGTGTTGCAATGTTTTCTATTAAATCTCTTAAACCAAATTAATTCCTTGGTTGCATTGCATATGAGATATCTACTTAGATGCTTGGCTTGTTTTTTGTTCATGATATTATTCCTCCGGTCAATTTATAAAATTAATTTGTTAATCTTGTAAACCAATTTGAGACACTCTAGTTCAATAATTAGATGTTTGGCTACTTAGTTGCTCATGGTATTATTCCACAAATTAATTTGAAACGTTAGTTGGACCTAAATCTTTGATCATCCACATCCATTGCTCAATCTCCATCACAAATTCTACTAAGTTTAATGTATCAATTTCCATCAAATATAATGTTCATGTTTTAAGGAGTGCTACATGGGGTTGTGATCCTCACCATTTCAAGATGGCAAACATCCATTTCGAAGGTTTCACATTGTCTCCCTAAAAGAAAACTTACCAAAATGTGGTGCGAAAACTTTCCCATTGGGGACACTCAACCTAAAATCTTAAAATGTAAGGGACGTCTTAGCATATCCCTTGGATGCATTTTTGTGTTTCGCATTTCTGTACCCTAGAAACTTGGTAGAAGATTTGTTTTATGTACCCTAAAAATATCTTAAAACTCCCTTTGTTGATTAATAACGGTGTTAGCCCAGACCTAAAGAAAATTGGCTCAATCAAATTAAACAAAAATAATGTCTAGTCTTGTACATACCATACTATACATCATGATGGAATTTTCATCTACAAATAAAACTTTTTCATTGCTTTCAACTCAACCTACATCATTGGAACCAAGTATTTAGACGATTGACCATATAAAATTTAGTTGTGATGTTGGATTTCAACTTTTAATATTGAAAAATGTTTGCAAAAATAAATTACATCATTGTTGGAATTTAGAAGATCTAACACATATACTTGTAGTAAGTATTGGAATCAATAGGTGAATTCTCTCAAATACTTGTCCCTTTAAGTACACATCAATCCTTTCGCAGCACACTTTGGAATATTGGTTTAAACCACACGAAGCCTCCTACAACCTACAAACCAAATGCCGTCTTGTGGATTTCACATATGCTTTAGGCTACAACATGTATATCTTCTATAAATCTCCATTGAGGAAAACTGCATTTACATAAAGTTGATAGACATTTATACCATGCAATTTAGCAATTGATGACATTTGCACCACGTGTGAAATATTTTTTTGGTAGTTGACTCCTTTAGCTCGAGCATACTATTTTCCACAAAGCGTGCTTTATACAAAATAACTGAACCATCCTACTTATATTTTATCTTGATAAGCCACTTTCATCCAATTGTTTTATTTTGAGAATCAATTCTACAAGTCTCCAAACTTAATTTTATAAAATGATTCAAATTTTTTATACATGCCATTGCTCCAATGCTTTCTACCATCACTTGTGAGGCTTCTTTGATAGTAATGAAATAAGGATGCTTGACATTACAAAATAATCATGGAATCATTGTGATGGCCTTTGAAATATATTTTAATTATTAGTGATTCCCTATTAATATTTTCCACTTCCTCAATGCTCATAAGACGTAGTTTTAACTTCTCTACACCCTTAGTACCCTCCTTATCCGTAGATTTCTCCATTGTGTCTCATATGGGAATTGACTCCCTGTACAATGTTGATGGTTTTAAAAGAACTAACACCAATGTTATCACCCCTAAAGTCCAATATTTGCATTGGTTTCTTAGTATCACTTTCCATGTCACATCTCCCACTCTTTTAACCAATAATGTATGTTCATCAAATACAATATCCCTACTTTTGATAAGCTTCTTGTTCACTAGATCTTAGACTCTATAAATACTTGAATAACCATCATATTTGACCATAAATCCACTTCATACTTTTTCACCCAATGCCTCTCCTTCCCATATTGTACATGGACATAAAAATGGTGCCCAAACACCTCCACACATAGATTTCTTGGCTTCTTCCCGTTCCATGCCTCATAGGGATGCATGGATTGTAAAATCCCCGGGTTAAAGTTTCATGTAATAAAGGATAATAAAGGAAAAATAAGACCAAGGTCATGGGACACGTATTCCAAGTTGAATGTCTGGCAAACACTTTAGTGGGCATCACTTGTGGTTCAATAATAACTATGGAAATTGACAAAGGCATTGGAAAAAGTAACGAGGAAATACATGGCTTTTAATTAAGGAAATAAAGGAAAATAAGAGAAAAGGAATGTGAAGAGACACAAATATGCATGCAAAGGAAATTAAAGAAGAATGAAGGAAAATGAGACATTAATGATAAAAAGGCACCTCAGAAATAGTTCACAGATATTGGCCAGTTTTGGCTTGGATTAGTTTCAGAGAGAGAGGGAGAGAGAGAAAGCAAACAAGGAAAGGAAAGAAAAGGACCAGCAAAGGAAGGGAAAGGACAAGCAAAGGAAAGTGAAGGAAAACAAGGAGAAGGTTGGATCAAAAACTTCAATAGGAAGATTTTGAAGGTAACAAGTTGCATGCGTGATTTCCTTGTTGGTTTGTGAATGCATGGTACATTGCATTTGTTTATTTGGTTCGTTTGTTGTCATTGGCATGGTTTTTTCCTAGTTTGAAAGTGTTTTTAGCCTTGCCTTTCCATTTATTGGATAGCCATGGTGTGGTGGGATTCATTCTTGATTGAGATTTTGATTGCCAAAAGGTTTTGGAACTGAGTGAGGTGGTCTCAAGAAAATCCCAAAGGTTGGGGGTGGAGATGGTCTTCTTCGGGAAGCCCTCGATAGATGCGTGGAGACGGAAAAATTCCTCAAGGTATGGTGAAGAAATTATGAGGCATCCAAGCTTGGCTTGGTTTTATGATATCGGGACCGGTTTAGGTGAGATCATGGTAGATTGAGGGTGGAGGTGGTTTAACCTTTGAAGTCCCTGTTTGGTTGTGTCTTGGTTTATCCCATGAGACCCCACATTCATGTTTAGAATATGGCATGAGGGTGGCTGAAAGAAAGATTTGGTTCAACCCAATCTATGGTTGAGTGGTATGTGGAAGTCCCTGACTTGGTTGGGTTTTGCATATGTTAATATGGGTGATTATTCTAATGTAATTAATGAGTACATGTACTTGTTATTATGTAGAATTTATGGCTAATTAGGCATGGTTTCTATTATGGTTATATGTTGTTTATAAGCATGGTTCTATGATGTACTCTAACTATGGCTCTTGTTCATGATTGATAGTTTATGGAATGATTGATGCATGCATGGGATAACAAGTGTTGTTGTAGCTAGATTAAGAGGGCATCGAGGCTTCTTGGTGATTATCAAAGGAAGTTTAGAAGTTTATGATCAGATATGCATTCATAACCTGTAGATTTCATGTTTTTTATATGTTTGATGAAATATCTATCATGTATTAGGCATGTTCTAGTCAAGATCTTCTTCAAGTTTTGAATAGTTAGCCTTGTTATCATGTTATTTATGTTTCTGGAAACTTACAGGCAATTCTAGGTAGTGGTCTGGAGGATTTCCTGAAAAATTGGCATAGATCTCACAACGACATGCACAAAACAAGGGATTTTTGGTCATAACCACATGTAGACAGGCTTATTGGTGCGGTTGGAGCTTCATAACCACACACACAGTGTGTCAAGGGTGTGGTTGGGGTGTTAAGTCAGTGAAAAGAGTTCTAGCTCAAGGATTGATCACCCAGGGTGGTTGTTAGGCTCTTGAGTGGTCTGAAGTCTCTGATGGATGCCAGTAAGTTGTTGGTTTGTAGGCCCCACTTCCATCATTAGAACTTGGAGGTCAGGTCATGTCATAGTAGCACTCAACTCATGTTTACCCTGGAGAGCTTGTAAAATCAGGTAAATGTGGGAGTGGTTATTACAAGGCATTATCATAGTGAGTTCCATTCTTCTTGAGTGATAATTGATACCACAAGGTGATATCAGAGCCACCAAGTTCAAACACTTGGACTGATGAGCTAAATGTATATTGTCATACATGCATTGTGATGGTTATGGTTATCATGGATGTGGTTGTTATTGCAGTCTTGTGTCATCATGCATGGTGTTGATTTGTTGATGTCATGATGTATGTAAATGTATCATGCTAATATGGACTTATTGTGCAGATGTGATAGCCACCCGTAAATTTCACTAAGGTATGGTTTGATCATGTTTCTATTTGGTTTATCTAACATAGTTGCTTGCAAGAAGAAGAATATCAGAGATGATGAGTAGAATGGTGGACTAAAGTTCACGTGACTCTCCTTTACAAATCATTTTAACAACAAGGAGATGATTATTCTCCTAATATATTAGATACATTGAGAAGTTTGAAGGTAGAAACCAAAAGTTGCAAGGCAAATAATAACATGATGATTGAGACACAGGAAAGAGTTTGTAATAACTCCTCGTTAAAAGTTCATATAGTAAAGTTAATAAAGGAAAAATAAGACCAAGGTCACGGGACACATATTCCAAGATGAATGTTGGGCAAAACATCCTAGTGGGTGTTCATTTTTGTTTATTATGGCTAAGGAAAGTGGCAAAGGCATTGAAAAGGAAAAGAGGCATTAATTGGAATTTTATTTATGAAAATAGTGGACAATAGGAGAAAAGGGAGGTGAAAGGTCACAAAATTGCATGTGAGGAGGAAATTGAAGGAATAATAAAAAGGCTTCTAAGGATCAATTCACAACTTTTGTTGGTTAACCTTTTGTCAGTTTTAGCTTAGATCTCTCTCTATTCTCTCATACTCTTGCACACTTTGAGAATTATTGGAGAACTCTAGCATTGGGGAAAGGAAGGCAAAGGAAGGACAAGAAATTAAAGGAAAACAAGGAAAGTTGGATCAAGCAACTTCAACAGGAATACTTGTAGGTAATAGGTTGCATTCGTGATTTTCTAGCTGGTTGGTGAATGCATGGTACATGCACTTGTTGTCATTCACATGGGTTTTTCTAGGTGCGATAGTGGTTTCAACCTTACCTTGACATTTTCAGATAGCCATGGTTTGATGGGGTTCTTTCATTTGGTTGAGCTTTGGATTGTAGGATGGTTTTGGAATAGAGTGAGGTGGTCTTAGGAAAATTCCCAAGGGCCTAGGAATCCCTTGATTAGTTTTGGTGGATTGCGGTAAAGCTTGAGGGTGGAGACGGGAAAATTCCTCAAGGTATTGGTGAAGAAATCCATAGGCATCCGAGCTTTTTTAGGCCTAGGAATACCTTGACCGATGTTGGCAGGATCGCAGTAAATCCTAGTAGTGTATTTTCTTGTTTGGCCCTAGGAATCCCTTGACTGGTGTTGGTAGGATTGCGGTAAAGCCTTGTTGTGTAGGTGCTTGTTTTAGACGTAGGAGTCCCTTGAATGGTTTTGGCGAGATTGCGATAAATCCTAAGGAAGCCTTGGTTGTTTTGTTGTGAGTCCCACATTCATTCTTGGGATATGGCACGAGGGTGATTGGTTGAAAGAAACATTTGGTTCAGCCCAATATATGATCGAGTGGTATGTGGAAGTCCCTGAGTTGGTTGGATTTCGCATATGTTAATAAGAGCTCGTTTCCTCTTATATTTCATGAGTATTTATACTTATTAATATTTGGATTCAATGGATGTTCTGTCATTTTTATCATTTTGGTTATATGTTGGTTATAAGCATGGTCTCATGGAAGATTCTACTTATGGCTCTTATCATGTTTTGATTAGTAAACGAATGGTTATTGAATGCATGACCTAATAGATGTTATTGTAGCTATTATGAGAGGGAATTAGACCTTCTTGATGATTCTTAGATAAGTATCAGACCCCTATGTTCAAATATGCATTCATGACCTACATATTACATTTTCACAATGTTTTTGACAAAATGACTGTCATGGTTAGGCCTGGTTAGGTCAAGTATTTGAGAAAATTTTGTATGAATGTCTTTGTCTTGATGTCCTTTATCATTCTAGAAAGTCTCACTGAGTTCTGGACAGTGGTCTGGAGGTTGACCTGGAATTTAGGCTCAAAATCTAGGACCGCATGCTCTGAACTGAAATTTTTGGGTTGCAATTGTTGGGATGCAGGCTTGTGGGAGCGGTTGGAGGCTTCCAACCACATGTATGACTTGTTGTGGGAGTGGTTGAGAGCCCAGGGCTACGAAAAATGGGCATATGTCAGGGTTTGACCACTTGGGGTGGTTTTTCAACCCCTGAGTGACTTGTAGCTCTTGTAGGAGGTGTCAAGTGGTCAATTTGTGGTCATTAGTCAACCCCACTTCCTTAAGAGGACCTAAGAGGTTGGGTCATGTCATAGTATCTCCCCATCTCATGTTTAACTCGGAATATTGGTGAAAGTGGGTAAATGTGGGAGGGTGGTGTTATAGGTTGGTATCAGAGTAGGTTTCATTCTATTTTGGGGATCTCTAATACCAGGTAGGTACAAGAGCTACCAGGTTCAACACTTAGACTAGATGGGAAGAATGTGTTTGTCATGCATGCAAGTTAGTTTTTTATGTATTTGTTGCACATGCTTCGTGGTGGTCATTATGAAGTTTATTATGTTGTTGGTATGTTATTAGGCTGACATTTTTTTTTTGAGATAGAGCAGGAGATGCAGATTATCAAAGCGAGGTTGTAGCACTAGACCTCGGGGTAAGAGCATATCGTCATACAAGTTTGTATGTTGGGCATGCGTGTATGTTGGTTAATTGTTTTTATAATCATTATGGTTATATACATGTTTGTCATTTTATTTCTATTATGGTTACATGCATGATAAATTCTAGTTGATCAGTGTGGTCGTATGCACATGCGTTGAATAGTCATGAATGGTAGTAACTTGTTGTTGTATGTATTTCGATCATATGCATGATGATTATGGGCATTGCATTTAAGAAATTGATGCTATTATGTATCTTTCTACTTTGGATTGGTCTGTGTAGATAGTTATGGCTATGATATTCATGTATGAGTCTATACACTTGTGATATTGTGTCATACTAATTTGCAATGACTTGAGCAAATGTGATAACCTCCCATGAGATACATTGAGGTATGAGTGTGATTATGTCATTTGTTTGGTTTATCTAACATGGTGCATTTACAGGTTGTCTGAATGTTTGATTAATTGCATGATAATTGTATGTGTCTATAAGATTGAATGAAGGAATGATCTTGTTTTAAGACAGTTGTACTAACACAATATGTGCTGAGGCAGTTGATATGCACTTGAGTGCAAGTGGGTGCTAGTTGTAGTAGTATGACTAATGAATGTGAGTTGATTGTTCATTATGACATGGTTGTTAGTCTTGGTAAAGGATGATTTCAAATTAATAGACACGATGTCTTGGTCTTTGGAACGTGTGACTAACATGTGTGAACAACTGTAGGGCAATCGCTTTGTATTAGTGTGACAAGGTAACAATTGATTTGTCTATATAACTAACAATTGGGTGATGTGATAATCTCTAATAAGACTTAATTGCAGCAAGGAAAAAGGTAAAAGAAGGAATTGGGTGAGAATTACTTTGGCTATGTTTGGAAATTGCAATTCCAAATGAATGAGTGCTTTGCATGGATACACAAAGTCTTCTTAACCTTGATTTTGTCTGAAATTGTGTGGATATGTGTTAGATTCATGAACATGTATTTGACAGGTATAAAAACTAATTTTTAGTTATGAATAGACTTGTCAAGGAATTGGAGTCCCCTGAGAGATGATATATGTACATGTTTAGCAACAAGGAAGTGTGCTTGGCAAAACAAGGTAAGGTAACTAATATATTGCTATATTTATTTAAGCACTAAAAATTGTGTATTTATGGAAGTATGATGCAAGGAATTGCATGGAAAAAGAAACTGCGCTGAAATCTTGAAGAAGTCTTGGGTTGAGCTTTCCTTTGGAAGCAATGGGAATCCATGGGGTTGAGTCATGGTGTCTATTACTAGTTTTGTGCTTCGGGTGCTTTATGACTTGTTTGTGCTTGATTTGCGGTTTTGTTTATGTCTAGTACATGGGCATGCCACTTTGTTGTGATGTCGTATTGCTACTGGTTTTCCATGGTTTTCTTCTTGTTTGTTTATTGTTCTTCATTTTATGTTTTGAGGGTCTTGAGAATTAGTTGGGGAAAGAGGAAAGTTAATGGATCTTAGAGAGATCTAAATGAAACCCAACAAGTAATGTAAGACCCAGATGAAGCTTGATGCATGTATAAGGGAAGGTGGAGGCAAGATTATGATAACCGGTTAGATTGATTGGGTCCATTGGGATAAATGGATGGTGGCAGCATAGTCATGAGAAAGGTAAAGTAAATGGATTCGAGTCGTCAAATGCCTTGACTATGTTGGTAAATGTTGTTCTCAATGTTGTGCATACATTGCATGGATAAAGGGAGTTCTCTTAACCTTGACCTTATGATATCTAGTAATTGTGTTGATGATTATGCTAATGTCTATATATGTATATATGTATGTACATATGCCATTGTCTGACGGGGTCATCAGGGATCATGATTGATTTATTCTCATGTTTATATGTATATATGTATGTATGTATGTTTTTGCATGTTAGGGATCATTCTTGTGGAAGAATGATTGCCTATACAAGTGAATGGAATGAAGAGGTTCGTGGTTTGATGAGGAATCAAGTGGAAAGAGTAGCCTTGACAAATCTATGGGGTTAGTATCGTGTGGATATGAATTTATGTTATGTGTTTATACTATGCCTATGTTTATGGTATGGAAGGTAACACTAAAGTATGCATCAACTAAATGAAAATAGTGGGATCTGTGGCATGTTGGGACAAGCATGGATAGTGGAGAGACACTAGAGGTAAGGTTTCCCGATAGAGACAACGTGGTCTCTAGATGTGCAATACTAGTATTGTGTATATGTTGTAAATGATGTACCTATGATGTTGTGTACATGCAGTGTTGTGTACATCTTGTATATGTGGTGTTGTGCATACATGGTGCTATGTACATGTTGTATATGCATTGTTGTGAACACATGGTGTTGTGTACATGTCGTATATGCAGTGTTGTGTACATATGGTGTTGTGTACATATTATATATGTTGTGTTGTGTACATGACTTGCGGTGTACATGTTGAACATACGATGTTGGGTATATATAGTATTGCTTGCATGTTGTACATGTGGTGTTGTGTACATGTGGTGCTATGTACACATTGTGCAAGAGGCGACTTGTACACGTGACATTGTGTACACATTGTGCAGGTGGTGATATGTAGATGTGGTGTTGTGTACACGTTGTGCAAGTGGTGTTGTGTATATTTTGTGTTTTGTACACATTGTGCAGTTGATGTTGTGTACATGTTGTACATGTGGTATTGTGTGCATGTCATACATGTTGTGTTGTGTACATGTGGTAAATGTATGGGCATTGTGTAGTTGTAGTATCATGGCATGTTTATTCATTGTGTTGTACTCTATGTACGTATATGTATTGTGTTGTACACCAGGTGTATGCATTGTGTTATGGTGTACAGAGGGTGTAGGTATATGTGTTGTATTATACACTAGGTGTAGGTGTATGTGTTGTGTTGTATGACGGGTGTAGGTAGATGTGTTGTATGCTGGGTGTCGGTGCATGTATTGTGTGGTGTTGCATGTCATGTGTGGTTGTATGCATGTGGTGTACACCATGTGTATGTGTACGTGATTAAAGAGAAGTGAAGGCACTGGGTGCTTGCTGAGTGTGGCAATTGATCTGGTGTGTGTATGGAAAGAAGAAAGTCATAAGCAAAGAATTGATTGAAGGATAAATACAAGTGTTTTATTTCAATTTTAACCATGCATGTGATCTATTATTTTGATTTATGATGGTAACGTTTTGAGCTAAATTGATGTGATATGATTATACATGATGATTTGATCAAATAACTAGTGTGACTTGTTGTGACAGGAAGTAAACATAATTGCAGGTGTACCTTATTGACAAGCTACCAATGAGGTACGATTTGAATTTATTTCAATTCATTTTGAGTCTAATGACAATTATGTTCTTGGTACAAGGAAGCATGGAAATGCTCAGTTTGGGTGGTTGGATGGAATGCCAGAGAATTAACAACAACAAAAAGGAACTGGAACAAGAAATAGTGTACTGGTAAATCATTCAGGCGCAGGGTCATTGTGGGACACTAGAACCCAATAGTGTCCATTGATTCCCATGAGCATGGTATGATTGGTATGATGGTTTCGAGGTGAGGATATGCCTTGGTTTTTTGGGGCTTCCAATGGGAGGAAAACTTACCAAGGGATGGATCGCTCGAGAAAGGGAATGACGAGGAACTTGGACGGTGAGTGAATGCACATAAGGGGGTTACAAGATTGCTCAAGGGACTGTGTAATAGAGAAGGGAAGGTTGAGGGATGGATTTGTTTTTGTCATTAGCATTTCCAGATGGAATTAGATGAATATTGGGAGTGTGCCTTGGAAAAATGAGTTGGTAACTATTCAGTGAGAGAACAAGTAGTGCAAGGATTGTAGTGCTAGATATTAGATGAAAACTTTGACTTTGACAGTGGATTATGGACTTCCTAGGAAGGAAGTGATTCCTGGTATTACTTTTAGGGTGGAGGTGTGAGCCTTTAGATTTCCTTGTTGTTACTTTGAGGGTGGAGTTGTGAGCCTCTGGATTCCCTTGTTGTTGATGCGAGCTATGTATCCTTCATTGTTTTCTAGTTGAGACAAAGGAGTTTTGGTATATGTACATATTTATGTATGGTTGTTGTTGTAAATATTGTAATGAGTTGTGTTATAAGCTTGTTGACAGTGATGGATCTACCAACATTCAAGGGACCTCCCCAATATGAGGTCCCTATTAGACATCAGACCGTTTGGTGTAGGAGTCCCATTCGGTATGATGGCTTGGTTACCATATACTTAGAGATTTACCTCGGATATAACTTTCAACACATGAGAGTGTTGTAATGGAAATTTCAAAAATCAAGGTGAGTGTTCCTGGTGAGTTTGCAATGTAATTGTGTCTAGGTTCTCTTACTGCAAAAGGGGAGAAAAGTGAGCCTCTAAGTGAGAGGTAATAGTACCACCCAAGAAGAGACACACGTGAATCAAGAAGGTCTGTCCAACATCCAGCGGAATAGTCCACAGTGGATGTGGCAATCATTAAAACTAAAGGACAAGGAAAGGTTTGTCTACCATCCAGTGGAATAGTCCATAGTGGATGTGACAGTCGTTATAACCAATGAGAAAGAAATGACTGTCTAGTATCCTGTGGAGTATTCCACAAGGATGAGACAAAATTGAAAGCCATAACAACACATTCCCAACAAGGTAAGCACTAAAACAATCGAAATAGTACAACTATATTAGTACATGTGAAAAAAACATGAAATATAAATGCTCACAGAATAGTCTTACAAACATCCATAAGCCATGCATGGAAAAGTGTTGGCCCGAGAAATCTTATGCATTAAGAAAAGGTTCCAAGACATATTTACATCATACATCACTAGCACCAGTAGTGGGGCATTGGAGCCACTCCTTACTCCTCAAAGAACTGATTGAAACTCTCTATTCTTTGCGGGAAGAGCCAACTAGGTGAAAATTCCTTTGCTCATACAATGAGGGGGTATATATAACCAAGAGGTGATGCTTGAACCTTGTGACTCTTTAACTACCCTCAATATTGTTCAACTTCCTATGACTTTTCAATTGACATGACTCTTCATATTCATGTGTGTCCATTGGATTTCCACTTTACATTACATTTGATTTACAATATACATATGGCTCATAATAGTGATGTGGCCTTTGACAATTGATGACACGACTTGACATGACATTGGTGACATGGACTAGCTTGCTGAGGTGGCAATGCCAAGTCGTTGCTACTGCTGAGTGATAGATGTGTTCTTGGATGTGCTTTATCCTCTCCTCCGAATGGCTTGATGATGTGGGGTCTTCAATGATATTTGGTCTTGAGAGGTGGTTGCATGCATGTATTCCCTTTGCTTGTTCTTGATAAGCATCTTTGTCCATCTAGCTGTGAGTCAACCTTCTAGCATGTTTTCTCATTCTTCATTGTCTTGCCATGATCTAACAGTGTACTTGTTCCTGAAATTCACTCATGATGGGATGATATCAAATCCAAAACCTCCTAGTCTAAGTTGAAGCATTGTTATCCATGGACTCGACCTAGGATAGGTGATAGGCCAGGAAAGAGGGCCCAGTAACTACGCATTACGCAGTTCCAGGTGATAGGGTGGGAGTTTGGTCACTGATACTGCGCAGAGCATAGCTCAGGCTTGGCTAAGAAAATATTGAGCACAATCCTCAAAGTTGGGAGAAATTGCATAGAGGCCACTGGGAGGAAGGATTGCGTAGATAAAATAGCGAGTGACTGATGCAAGATGGGACCCTCAAAGGTAGGTTTGTGCAGTTTTCAAAGGCAAGTCAGGACTGGGTAGAAGAGGGTCCTGGTAGGATAGGTTTGCGTAGTTCTTGAGATTAGTGAGTATTGACTGAGGGAGGACACTAAGGAGACACTTCTACGTAGTTATGGGAGGCAAGGCAGGCTTGGTATTATGCACATTATGAGGTTCTAACAGGCACAAAAGAATCTTGATGTCTGATCTCGCGAAATGCGCAGTTCAGGTCAAGATGGGAGAAGTTAATACACAATTTTGGGGATGAAGGCAGGCTGCTCAGCTATGGAATTGTGTAGTGCAACTACCCTGGAGACATTCACTACACATTGCACAGTTTCGGGCAGAAAGGCTACATCACTGAGGGCTAAGAATGCACAGTGCGTAGTTTAGTCGGGATCCGGTGAAGGTAAGTTGCCCGGTTGGAAAGATTTCCAGGGAAATGGCTAAGTGCGGGAGAGAGGTGAACCTGTGAGGAACTTAAACTTGAGATCAGACTCTTAGCATACTTCGACAACACGACAACATATACCATCAGAACAACAAGACAAAGCATTACCCTATGTTATACTGTCCTAGGACAAAATCAACAAGTGCGACACTTAGGGTGGACTTAGGACGACCGTGACGACACTTGTGCGACAGTGCTTAAAATTTTGTGTATGAGTGTGATAGACGATTTCATAGCTAGGACAACTCGAATACACAAAGATCAACCTTCGAAATCACCAAAAAAGGACCGCAAGCAAGGTAAAATAATCAAACATGCCAAAAGACAACAATTGACCAAATAAGAAAAAGGGGTGAAAAGACTCTAAGAGAGCTAATGGAATGAGCTCAAGTGTTTGCAATCGAAATGGAAAGACCAAGGAAGGCTCCAAAATTTAAGCGCAAACCAAAATTTTGGAGGGTGTTGCAGCTGCTACAACACTTGGTGACACACTAGTTGAATACCAACTTCTCTGTCTTGGTTCATTTTTTAGTGCATGGCCTTGGTCCTTCAGGGAGTATTGACTCATCATGCACATTACTTTGGCTTCCCCACTTACCCCATGGGTAGACATGGTTTCCTTTGTACCTTCTCAGTTGAAAATCACATAATATTCATCCAGATCACAATGTTTTCAATTGGGAAGGGTAGTTTAGCTCGCGAGATTATGATTTTCATAGTATAGTTTTCATCTCTGGCGTTGCTCCGCTACCAGTAGGCCTGGACAGTACCCCGACAGAGTCACGAAGGAACACAAGCATTTCTCCACTTCCAACGAGCGTGGACAGTCATCGGTGGAATTGCTTGCTTCACCTCTCTACGCAAGAAGCCTTTCTCTTCTTTCACCCTTATTTATTTATTTAAAGATAATTGTGCATTATAACTTATTTATTTTGGGGAAGAAGAGGGAACCCGATTTATTGAGAACAAGAGAGGATGTTCCTTCAGAGAAGCATATAAAGACCTCCAGTTTAGGTTTGCTCGTTTAGATTTTCCCCTTCTCCATTTGTAGTAGTTTGATAAGCTTGAAAACACAAAAGCAGAAAACTAAGTATAAGCATGAGGTTCCTAGACTAGACACATGTTCATGGTTGGGAAAAAACTCTCCTTACGGACGGATCATATTTTTTGTTAGAGCATCATCGGCCAAAAGTTACAACCAATACAAAGAATACCGACACAGAACTAGACAAGGGTTGCAGTGTCACAAGTCTCTTTGAACTTCAACCACACACACATTTGGAAGCCAGAATGCAGTAAGGCACAACACTTATTCACATAAGTAAAACAATAGAAAACCAAATAAAACATAAACAACAAACAACAAAATAATATGTACATAGTGTGGGGTGCAACCCCAAATCTTCATTGAAAATAATATTTTAAGTCTTGGCCATTGGTGGGGAGAGAGTCAATCTTCTCGTCAAGTGATTAAAGACGATACGTGTATTGGCCAAGTTTTTTGTGGACAATGTATGGACCAATCCACAGGGATTGAAACTTAGTGTGATTGCCTTTGCCTTCATGGGATTTATCCCACTTCAAGACTAAGTCACCGACACTAAAGCTAGTCTTCCCTACAAAGTTTCTGTCAAACCATCTCTTGATATGGTTATGATGGAGTGAAGACTTTTCTTTTGCATTCAACCTTTCTTCCTATAACTTGTGCAAAGTGTCCACCCAACGCTGAACTAAAAGAAAATGCTTGCCTTGGGATTCTTGGGACAATTGGAAAGAAGGAAAGTATATGTTCAGTGGAACGATTTCTTCCTTTCTATACACCAGGAATTAAGGAGAAGTATTCAGAGAAGGCTTAGGTGTAACTCAGTTAGCCCATAAAGCATTCACTAAAGTGGAGTGCCAGTTTCGCTTCTAAGAGAATATGGTCTTTTTGATGATGTGAATTAGGTTCTTATTTGTGGATTCGACAAGACCATTCCCCTATGGATAATAGTTAGTAGAATGATTCGAGACAATACCATTTTCTAATGCAAACTCATAAAACTTTAACGAAGAAACTTATGTTGCATTTTCTAAAACAAGTGACATAGGAACGTTGAACCTGGAAATGATATTTTGTTGTTAAAAAATGATGACTTCTTGATCGTTCACTTGTTTGAGCAGAAATGTCTCTATTAACCGTGTGAAGTACTATGTAGCAATCAAGATATAATGGTGTTGCTTCAATGAATGAGGGAAAAGTTTTCCCAATTATATCCAAGCCCCACTGTTGGAACGATTCTTCCATTGCAATAGGCTATAGTGGGGCTGTTGATTTGATTTCTGTTGGTGCACCTTTGAGAGACTGGAAACTTGCGAGCGTAGGCATGAGCATCCATGAATAATGTAGGCCTTTAGAACCTGGCCCGCATGAACTTGTGTGTTGTTGTGTTACCTACGAAGTTTCCCTCAGCTAGTCCATCATGGAGATCACATAAAACCTTGTCTGAATCCTATGCCTCCAGGCACCTGAGCAAGATCCCATTATGGTGCTTTTTATATAGCACCCCATGCACCAGCTGATATGATAAAGATTTGATTCAGAGTGCCCTCTTCTACCGCAAATAAAAATGGGAGGTCACGTTCCATTCTCAAGGTACCGACGCACATCTGCGTTCCAAGAGTTTCTGTTTGAAGTGGGAGAGGCTCGCTCAAAATTGTACATTTATATATCTTGCTCCCAGCCTATGAGATATTCTTCTTTCTATTGTGCATGAACCACTTCTGCTGCTAACTTACACCACTTCTGCTGCTAACTTACAAATACCATGACCCTTGATGGTGTGAACTACTTTAATGTAAATATTGTATTCTTGTAGTCCGGTCATCCAGTTCACCCTTCTCTCACCCAACTCTTGTTGAACAAGCAGTGATCTGACCGCTGAGTGTGGGACAAAGATAATGCAATGGTTTTTCAACAAATAGGCTTTGAATTGCTTCATAATCTTGTACACTGCATAGGCTTGTTTTTCCACGGTGGGGTAGTTGAGCTCTGGTCCTTGTAGGATAGTGCTCATGAAGCATATGGGTCACTCGTTGTTCAACTCGTCCTTTTGAGTGAGCACAACATCGATAGAAGTGTTGGAAGCGAAAGTGTAGAGCAAGAAATATTTGTTGAAGTATGGGTTGTACAATGTTGGTGCTTCTGCTATTTCTTTCTTTATATGGGTGAACACATACTTTTCCCTTTTGCCCCAATTGTAGACTGCTTCTTTCTTGATCATCTCCTATATAGGTTTGACAATTTGAGCATAGTCGGAGATGAACTTCCTGAGGAAGTTGATGTTCCCCAAGAAGAACTACATGGCTTTCTTGTTCATGGGATGGGGAATCTGTGTGATTGTATGAACTTTGTCTGAATCTACCTTGATCCCACTTTTAGCAATAATGTGTCCAAGCAGGTTACCCTCAAACACTGTGAATATGCTCTTCTTGGGATTCAATGATATCCTGTATTTTCGACATTTCTCAAAATTTTCTTGAGGCGGCGCAGGTGGTCTCACTATTGTCTTGAGAAAATTGTTTCATCATCGAGGTAGACCACTATGCTTTGTATGATAAGCCCACGGAAAGTGATGTCCATTGCACGTTGAAATGTTGCACCTGCATTAACCAGCCCAAATGACATTCTGCAAAATGTGAACGTACCCCACTTGGTATGGAATGTAGTCATGAGTCTGTCAGGCTCTGCTACCAGAACTTGGTTGTAACTAGAAAAACTGTCTCAGAAAGAAAACATTTATACATCAAATATTATTTGCAATATTTTCTCCATGGATGAAACTTGGTAATTTTCTTTGTTTGAGGCACAGTTGAGGTTGTGGAAATCTACACAAAAGCGGATCTCCTCGGACTTCTTCTTGACAGGGACTAAGTTAGACACCCATGTTGAATTTCACACTTTAAGATGATTCAGGCTTCTAACAACTTCGTTAATTCTTTTTGTATGAGGGGCTCATGTGTTGGATGAACTTTTCTCAGTTTCTATTGAAAAGGCTTGGCTCCTTCTTTGATTAGAATTATGTGTTGGATTATTCGCATGTTAGATGTGTTAAGATCATCATACGTCCATGCGAAGACATCATGGTACTGCTTGAAAAGACAGATAAAATATTTCTGCTCTTGTGGTGTACAACAAGTACTGAGATTCACATACTTCGGTTCTTCTTCTGTTCCCAGATTGATCTGTTCATGCGACAATGTATAGATATGGGTCTTAGCATTTACAGGTCCCTGAAAATAGTTTTGCAGCTCATACAATCCAGTGATACCACACCCTTGGGGATGAGGTTGCCTTTACTTGTATTAGTTGCATCCTACAGAGTCGCTCATGCTCGTCCTCATCTATCGCTGCATCCTTGAATACGTCAGTGTTGGCCATGAAATGCAATATATTTTGATCATCATCAAAAAAGTGTAAGTTAGTGATGTTGTCTGGGACAGATGGTTTATACAAAATCTCAATAGAAAAGTTGTCCCTTAATGATAACATCCTTAGCAGCTGTGTTTTCCAAAGCCTTCGCAACTGCATTACGTATTCTTGGTACTGAAATAATACTGAAAGCTTGGAAATGAGAAATGAGTCGGCATGCCTCTTGTTGATAACACATAAATTGAGGTGACACACAATGTATAGTGTTACGTACTTGACGCAACACGATTTTGGAGTCACCTACCACTTTCATGACAACAATCTTGAGGTCAATAGCTTTTTGTAAGCCCAAAACGAGTGCTTCATACTCTGCAGTGTTGTTTATGCACTCAAACTCCAAGCAACTAGAGATTAAATGTTTTCTCTGCAGCGGGTCTATAAAACACAACTAGCTCCAGAGCCCTCTTGCATTTTGGATCTGTCAAAGTAGATGGTCCACATATTGTCTGTACAGGGATCGCTTACCGCACGAGTACTACTTCTACTACTACTACTACTACTACTTACTGTATAGGTTTCATTTCTGCCAGTTGGGCATGGAAGGAGGCCCAACTATGTGTCTGGAGGGACAGGGCATGGCTCTGCAAGATAGCACCCCAACTGTGTCTCTCAAAAGAAATTGCCAAAAAAAGTTCTCCAAAAGCCAATGACTTATTCTATCCATTCAAGGGAGTCACATTGTGCTTCATGTATCCCTGTGAAAACACTCGGTTCTAGTTGTTCCTGCCCTTATACAAAAGCCATAAGTGCGACTAGTTAGTGGAAAAGTATCCTTGCAGTTTGCTTGACCAATCTCTGCTAAGCAATACCTCATATGCTTAAGGGATGTCGACAATTATAATATTGATGCATTGATGAAATCGTTCATCAGAGGATAGTCAGATGATGATTGCCCTGAGTTCACCAATTTTTGGCACACAAGTTTTATCTAGTTGGATGATCTATGCCTCTGTCTTACTCCATTGAGTGTTGATCTTCTCGGTGATGGAGAGTGGCATGACATTAATCGATGCACCAAAAAAAAACAAAGAAGTTTTGAATATATAAGTTAAAGATTTCAAATGATAACAAGAATGGTGGACAGAGTGAGTTCACCTCCTCCATGCGGAGCGCATTAAGCACAGATGCAAGAGCGTCAATAGACTTACTAGATCCCTTGTTTAAAGAGGTGGCATGACCAATGGAGGTTTCCCCAAGTGCTCGTAGAAGAATCTCCCAACGACTTGTGATTTTTTTAAGTTCAAACAGAGAGATATTTGCATGAGATTTATTCATGTCTTCTACAATGTTATACTCCATTGCACGAAGACTCATCGAGGTGTCTGGGGGTGGAACCAAATTCATGGTTTCTATTGGGATGGTTTTGTCTTTACTTCTTGTGGCAACAATTTTCGTTGAAGATGTCTTCCCTGAATTTCTCTTAGTGTTTTGTGTTGAGTCGACCATTGGACCCATTTTCCTCAACAAATTTTCTTTGAATTTCTCCTTCGGTATCTCAATCACAGTGGTGGCCCCTTGACTTCTCAAGTTGTATCGATTCTTTTTCTTTGGGGCCGAACCGTCACTTAGAGGATCCTTATCGGTGGTTGTATTATGGGATGTGAGGGCATACTGATACATGTTTACTACATTCCCAGTGCTTGGAGCTTCATTAGTTGTAGCAGTTTCTGCTTCTTGATCAATAGGCTTAGGTTGTTCCTCAACCATGGTTGTGTTAAGAAATTGCGTGGAAATACTTCTCATTCCATGGTTTCATTATAGGAATGTTATTTCTAAATGATGTGTGTGATGCAACATGCAGTATGAATCTGTGGTGATTTTTTCAAGGATGAGAACCATGTTGCATCTCTGTGCAGATTTGGCTGGCTGGCTGCTACTGCTGCTAGAAGCTACACTCTTATTTTTTGGGTACCTGGGGGGCTTGCTGCCCATGGTAGTCTCATTTTTCCTTTTCTTAAGTTCAACCATTTTGGTAGCCAGGGACTTGACAAGACGGGTAAGGTTCTCAATATCTCCCACTTCTTTTTCCTTAGCCTTTCTCACAGAGTTCTATGACCTCTTACCCATGTCTTTGGAGTCCTTAGTGGGTTAATCACCTGCAATGAATCCAATAGAATGCAGGTCTTTTTCTATGGCAATAGCCTCTTCATAATTTTCTATTAAATTTGTTTTCGCATCTCACATGATGAACTGCATAATACTGGTTAGAAAGGGAGAAGTGTAGTAGTCGATAGTGATGGAGTCACGAGGTTTAGTGTCATCTGAGAACTTGTTCAAAATACGGTTGAACCTCTGATTAAAGTCTTTGACCTTTTTTTTCTGCTCCATCTTGAGACTACCCAACTCCTTCAGTAACATGGCAGGGGTCTTGTCTTCAACAAATTTCTCAGGAAATATCCTTTTGAATACCTTCCAATTCTGAATAGAGTTTGGAGGAAGGTTGTAGTACCATACATATACTCTACCATCCAAGTTACATGGAAACAATCTTCATGAAACGTCATCGTAATGTACCTCGAGTGTCTGTAGATGTAGTTAGAAAGTGTCTAAATGATATTATACCTTCACTATCTTGTTTGGGTCATATTTCGTTAAGATCTTCTCCGCGTGTCTTGACATCTTATGCAAGACACCCAGAAGTGCCAATGGGCCTTGAGTCATCCATTCCAGATTTTGGTCTTCCATGCTTTCTTTTGATCCAGGTGGATATTGGTGGCCACCCGCCAATTCCATTTGGACCCCCACCATTTTTTCTTTCAATTTTTTCAGTTTCCTTAATTGTAGCTCAGTTTACTATTTTTAGTAGTTTTTCGGGTCCTAAACTTCCGGAGTTGTTTTGAGGCCCTAAACGACGTTTTTTTGGCAATCTATCATTAATGATTTTTTTGTTAAAATCATATTTTCCTTTGTAGTCCTCGGAGAGATATTTCCAACAGGGTATCATGCGCGTCAAACGGAGATAATATGACCAAGTCACGACCCCAGGAAGTTGGCTGTCCAACTAACCCCAACGGGGCCCATAAACTCTTGGTGTTACATCTCCTCAGGTTAGGGTTTTGGTTATTTAGGATTTTCTCTTATTGTTAAATAATAAAAAGGCCCTTGAGCCTCATTTTAAGGGAGTTCAAAGGCATGTAGCACCACATCTCTTCTCAGGGATAAGCTACCATCGCCCAAGCTAGTTTATTTCCATTTCTGTTACTAGGCATATTTCAGCATTTTACATTAAAGAAATGAAGTATGATTTATGTTGCATCTCTGTATTTATGGTTATATCTGTAATTTGTTGCGTTCCTACTTAAATTTGGATCAGTGGTATTATAGTTGTCTACTCTTTCTCAGTTTTCTTTGCATGTCCCCAACGAGGTCAGGATATAAGGAGTTAGGGCTTGAACTAGTCGAACCTTTGCAAGACCAGCCTCGCAAATCCCGACGACCTCCCATGGCGGATGAAAATAAAGATGATGGGGTAGGAGATCCTATCAAAATATTGCTCAAAGAGGCCCTCAAGTGACAAAGGAACGCGATGATGGAGAACTTTGCCCAGATCCTTCAGTAGCTACCCAGGGGCGACACATCTACTTCTAGCAGCTACTCTGGAAGCGCCACACCCTTTAAGGTACAAGTTAACTTTGAGATTCCACATTTGAGGGTCAGATAGATGCAGACGCTATAGATAAATGGTTAAATCCACTAGAAGGGTATTTTTCTGTTCATGATTTTTCCGGACGGGAAAATATTACTTTCGCTCTTCTCAAAGTCACCCCCAACGACAAGGACTGGTGGGAAACCTACAGTGAGAAGAAGGATGAAAGTACGACCTCACTGTTTTCAGCCGCACCCACTTGGAATTCATTCTGGGGTGCCATCAAGGAGCAATACTACCCTGTCGAAAGCTATGAGGATAAATACATAAAGTGGACCACGCTGCGGTAGGGAAGGGACCAAGACGTGCCAAAGTTTACCAATACTTTTCATACCCTTCGCACAAATTTGGGTATCAAGGATACTGAGCAGCATTTGGTACTACAATATTGTGGCTTCCTACACAGCTACATCCAGGACGAGATGGAGTTTTGGGACATCTCCTCGTTCGGCACGACATACCGATACACTGTTAAGATCGAGCAAAAGTTTAAACAGAAGAAGCAAGACTTTAGATCTACGAATCCAAAGCAAGGGAAAGGTGCCCCAAAACCATAAAACAAAGGACAAAGCCAAGGCGGGGTGTCCCAGGACAACCTGCCAAAGCCACAAGTAAAGAAAAATACCTCGAAGCCGAAGAAGGACACGGGAAAGTGATGTGAGTTCCATAAGAGCTCCACTCACAATACAGTTAAGTGTCAGGCCAAGCAGTCACTGGTGGTTGAGCTAAAGGCTTCGGAATCAGATACATGTTCCGAATATGAGTCAAAACCCGACAAGGGGAATAACAAAGGGAAGCATATTATCGATGCGGAGCCCAACACCACCGTTGCCACCACGAAGATCCAGAAGGAGGAACCCGAAGATCCAGAGGAGGAGGAGCGCATCTTCCACTCCCAGATGTGGGTAAAGGGTTCCCCGCTACAGGTCATTGTCAACAATGGGAGCCAAAAGAACCTCATTTCAGTAGAGGTCATGAAGTGGCTAGGCTTACCGACCACAACACATCCCCAACCATACACCATCGAGTGGCTTCACCTTGGACTGGATCTTTGCGTGAGCCAACAATGTCGCCTTCCATACAACATCAAGCCCTTTATGGATGAGGTATTATGTGACGTTGATCCCCTTGATGTTTGTGATGTATTATTAGGCCAGCCATACTTGTGGAAGCGACATGTTGTGTATGAATAAAGGCCTCGTGCTGTTATTGTTATTTTGGGAAATAAGTTGTACAGGATACCAGAGGTAGCACCGCCTACCGCCATATCTTTGGTTACTGCAAAACAATGCAGTAAGCTCATTTCCAAAATCAGGAAATTTGTTTTCCTAATGATACACCCTCAGGGAAAGAAGAAGACGGTGGCCACGACATCCAGATAGGGACCCTCCGCGTGCCAACTACAGATGGACAAGGTTGTGGAGGAGTACGAGGACATATTCACCTCCCTCGCAAGGGTTCCTCTACACTGCCAAGTCAAGCACTCCATTGATCTGATCCCAGGTGCGTCGCTTTCGAATGGAATGGACCAATCTATCAGCGCTCCACTCTGGAGAATGACGAAATCAAGAGGAAGATTTAGGAGCTGTTACAGTAAGGTCGCATCCGACCGAGTTCATCGCCCTGTGGGAGCCCGATTGTATTGGTACAGAAGAAGGATGGGACTTGGAGACTCTGTATTGACTATAGAGCATTGAACAACATCACTGTTTAGAACAGGTACCCGATCCCACGAATTTATGACCTTCTGGACCAACTGAAGGGGGGAAAATATTTCAGTAAGATCGACTTGAATTCAGGATATCACCAAGTACCAATCAAACCCTCCGATATGTGGAAGACTGCCTTCAAAGCCAATCAGGGCCTTTTCGAATGGTTGGTTATGCCTTTCGGGTTGACGAATTCTCCTGCAACCTTCATGAGGCTGATGGATGACATCTTGCGGCCATTTAGCAACTCATTTGTAGTGGTATACTTGGATGACATCCTGATCTTCAGCTAGAGTTGGGAAGAGCACCTCCACCACATCTGACAGGTTCTCCAAACACTGCGGTAACACAAGCTATGTGCCAATTTGGAGAAATGCACTTTTGGCATGACCCAAGTTCAGTATCTGGGATATATTATTGATGAACGGGGGGGGGGGGTGCATGTGGATCCAGCCAAGATCCAAGTCATTCGAGATTGGCCATCTCTAACCACTCTGACAGAGCTCCGTAACTTTCTATGTCTTGCCAATTTCTACCGCAGGTTCATGTTGGGATTTTCTCGTATCACTTGGCCCTTGAGTCAAGTCACCAAAGGAGGAGCGAAAGAAAAACTATTTTGGTCTAAATCTCAACATAAGGCATTCATAGAGTTGAAACATCGCCTCTGCTCAGCACCAGTGCTTGCATTACCAGACTTGCAACAACCTTTTGAGATCGAGACAAATACCTCTGACTATGTTATTGGGGTAGTCCTTACTCAACACGGGCATCCAATGGCATATCATAGTGAGACACTTTCAGACACAGTTTGGAAGTATCCCACTTATGACAAAGAGATGTATTCTATTGTGCACGCCTTTTGAAAATGGAAGCATTAAATTTTGGGGAAGGAAACGGTCATCCACATAGACCACCGGCCCCTGCAGTTCAAACAGAAGCAAGGGAAGTTGCAGAATGATTGTCGTCAGATGTGGTCCACATACCTGCAACAGTTCCATTTGAATATCAAGTATAAGAAGGGCAACACCAATAAGTTGCAGATTGCCTCAGTCGACCACCAATCATGGCGTTAACCACCATGCTCAACTCTTGTGGCACAAGACTTCTGATTGGCCAATTCTCTACAAAAGCGACCCGAAATTCTTCCACACATACCAGAAACTCTTGGAGGGTTAGCATGTTCCAGATTTTCATCTCCAGGATGCCCTATCATGCCACCTGGGTCACCTTTTTGTTCCTTCAAGTGAGTGTGCCAAGATGATTTAGGAAGCACACTACAGTCAGGCTACTGGGCATTTCGGGGTCGATAAAATGATGCCAATACTGTCAAAGTATTGATATTAGCAGAATCTTCGACAAGATGTTGGGAAGTACATCAGATCCTGCACTGCATGCGCCATTTCCAAACCGACCATCAAGAAGCAAGGTCTCTATACTCCGCTGTCTACCCCTATTCGACCTTGGGAATCCATCTCCAGGGATTATATGTCGGGCCTTCCTTCCACTAAGCATGGAAACGAATGAGTTTTTGTGGTCGTCGATAGGTTCTCGAAGATGGCCATTATGGTGGCTTGCAAGAAGAATATCACAGCAAAAGCCACTACTAAACTCTTCTTTGAGCGAGTGTGGGTACACTTTGGGATCCCACAGTATATCATATCAAATTGGGACAACAGGTTCCTTAGTACATTTTGGTCCAATCTCTAATCGATGTTGGACACCAAGCTCACTAAATCCACAACCTTCCATCCCCAACTGATGGCCAGACAGAGGTTGTCAATAGGATGATCGTACACATTCTACTCATGTACAACTCAAAGCATCCACGCACATGGGATGAGAGCCTCCCCTATGTTAAACATAACTATAACTGGGCTCTCCACAACTCAACTAGCCACAACCCTTTTCAGGTGGGTTTGGGATTCCAGCCACTATGTCCCATTGATGTGGCCATGCCATTTGTAGCTACTTAGGCAGATTCGGCTCGTGTCCAGTCCGAGACAAATAAGGCAAATAGCTTCATTGAGCACATCCAACATATCCACCAACAGGTCCACGACATTCTATAGAAATCAAATTCCTCTTCTGAATATGATGATTCCTCTTCTGAATCTGTTAGTTCCTCCTCTTCTTCTCCTCATCCTTCATTTCCTTCCCCTCCACTTCCTCTGCCATAACCTAAACTCAAGAGTAAGAGGTTTCCTTCTTCTTCTTCTTCTTCTTCTTCTTCTGCCAGCTCCTCAAGATTGGAAAATATCTCTTCTTCAACAAACGTAACTACTACTCCTATTACAGTAGTCTTGTTCTTCTTGTGAGAGTATGGAAGAGCGTACAATTTCAGAATCAGTCCAACAAATTTTTCAAATCGATGGTTGATGGGACGGAGAGCCCGGATTTGACGGTACAAGATTTCACATTTAGGCCTGGGAGGTGAGGAATTAGCAACTTAAGAATTGTGGGTAGGGGAGAGGGAGTGAATTTTATTGCCTTGACCAGAAAATGGATGAGTGGGGTCAGTGGGACAATCAACCATAAACTACTGGAAGCCCTCCTTCTAGTGCCATAAATGTTGACAGTGCTGGATCTACCAACATTCAGGGGATCCCCCCTATATGAGGTCCCAATTAGACCTCACATCGTTTGGTGTAGGAGTCCCATCGGGTATGATGGTCTGGTTGCAATATACTTAGAAATTTGCCTTGGCTCTAACTTTCAGCACATGAGAGTGTTGCAATGGAACCTTCAAAAAGCAAGGTGAGTGTGCCTGGTAAGTGTGTAATATAATTGTTTCTAGGTTCTGTTATTGCAAAACGGGAGAAAAGTGAGCCTCTAAGTGAGGTAATAGTAGCACCCAAGAAGAGACACACATGAAATAAGAAGGTCTATCTAACATCCAGTGGAATAGTCCACAACAAATGTGGAAATTGTTAAAACCAAGGGACAGGGAAAGGTCCGTCTACCATCCAACAGAATAGTCCACAATGGATGTGACGATCATTATAACCAATGAGCGAGAAAGGTCTTTCTAGTATCCTGCGGAGTAGTCCACAAGGATGAGATAATAATGACAACCATAACAACACATTCCCAAAAAGGCGAGCACAAAAACAACCGAAATAGTACAACTATCTTAGTACATGTGAAACAAACATGAAATATAAATGGTCACAAAATAGTCATAAAAACATCCTTAAGTCATGCATGGAAAAGTGTTGACCCGAGAAGGCTTCTGTATTAAGCAAAGGTTCCAAGACACATATTTACATCATACATCACTAGCCCCAATAGTGGGATTGATCCGGATTTAAACAGGAACGCAATAAAATACAGAGATAACCATAAAGACAAATATGCAGCGAAAATAATACTTCATTTCATTACTGTAAAATACTGAAATATGCTTACAAATAGAAATGGAAATAACCCAGCTAGGGTGATGGTAGCTTATCTCTAAGAAGAGATGTGTCGGCTACATGCCTCTGAACTGTTCTCCAAAAAACTATCTTACAATGAGGCTCGAGGGCCTATTTATTGTTGAGAAACAATGGAAAACCCTTCAAATTCCAAAACCTAACCCTAGAAGATGAAACGCCAAATTATGGGCCTCGTTTTTTGGGTAAGTTGGTACATCAACTTCCCGGGGTCGCGAATTGGTCGCACTATCTCCATTTGACGCGCAAGGTAGCCCGTTGGAAAGATCTCTTCGAGGACTACGACGGAAAAGATGATTTTTGGATAGAAAAATCGCTAGCGGTGGATTTCCCCAAAAAACGTCGTTTAGGGCCTCAAAACGGCTCCAGAAGTTTAGGACCCGAAAAACTGCTAAAAATAGTAAATTGTGCTATGATTAAGGAAACAGAAAAACTGAAAGAGACAGTTGTGGGGGTCCAAATGGGATAGGTGGGTGGCCACCAACATCCACCTGGATCATTCCTACCCCCTTAGGAAGCAATGGTCCCCATTGTGTTGAGTTCCTCCTTGAGATGAGGAAGCTTCTGCTGAGCTGGGTCTCTGGTGAGCTGTTCTGCAATCTTTGACATGTCCAGAAATGGTGGGGAGCATGGTCAGCGATGGTCCACATTGAACACTCGATGCAAGTGAAGGAATGGAGGAATGCTGTGCTTCAAAGCATTGTTTCCCATAGCCTTGTTACTGGTGTAAGGACCATGTCGAAGTGGTCTGAGTTTCTGATGGGTTCTAGTAAGGCGCTCCCTCTGCAAATGTAACCCAACTTTGTTGCCCCCCTGAAACTTGTGTGGTACCCATCTGGGTAAGGAGAAGTTGTTCTTGTGTTCTGTCACGACTGCATCCCTCTGTTGCTGCTTCTGTGTGGAGGAACCCTTCGCGGGGGTCATGGATGTAGCAACGATCTTCCCCTTACTTTGGGAGCGAACCAGACAGAAAATAAATTTCCTAGTCTGTGAGATGAGCTTGCTGCCTGTTGTAGGGAAAAGTATCCGACTCGGATGACCCTATCCCACTCTAAGGGTGATAGTTCCTTAGCAACAACTGTAAAACAAACTACTTAAGGTTTACTTCTTTATGAAAGCAAAAGAGAATGGAGAAATGCACTAACCATTGCCTTGCGCTTAATGTCGAATCCAAACTCTTCTCTTTGGCCGCTTGCTCCTAGCTCCTTGTTCTTTTGCTTGCCCAGCTACAATGAGATCCTGCAAAATAATAAAGAAGGAAACTACAAGAGGCATGCAATCATAACTGGTTCATGGATTAGTGTAAACCAAACATGCAATCATCACAATATATCATTGAAACAAGAGCACATAGAAGAACCTCAATAGCTTTTATTAATGAAGAAGTAAAGGTTCTGAGAGTATTACAACCATTGAAGGCTCCAACCCAGCAACACCTCCCAGCAGAAAGAATTTCTCCTCTTCACCTCTCTCAAACAATCACCCAATAGTTCTATAGTGAAACCAACAGCATATCATTACTTTGCACAAAATTCCAGCCTCCTGAGCTCATAGGAGAGAGCTCAATATATAGATGAATTGAGAAAGGACGAGTCAGCTTGCAACTGATGTGTAGCTGCCTTGTGTCCTCTCTCTCTTCAGTTAATCTTTAGTTGATCTTCAGTTCTTGAGTCCACTTGGAGAACCTTGCTTCCACTTGGAGAAACAGAGCCTCTGACTCATCACAAGGCGAAATACCTGATCCAAGTGTCATTTTTGGAAGATTCCAGAGCAATGACTCAGTGTGCCACTTGTCCCATCTCGCTCAGCGCAGGTGGCCTTTGTTCCACTTGCTTTGCAACGCAGGTACACCATGGAGCAACTGAGTTTCAGCGCAGAAAACTAGTGGAGCACCTGCTTTGATTTCAGGATTGCTTGTTTTTGAGTGTTTTCAGGTGGAGAACTGATCTGAGAGCTATTGGTTTGCTGACCTTGTTCCTCTAGGGGTAGGAACATCATGTTTAGGGAACTTTGGATCCCTTGGATTATTGACAATTCATGCTTGTTGCTGTAAGGCACAAATTTGTCTATAACAGATGCCCCCTAAAGTATGAGGTCGTTTATCGGGTGAAATGCTTTATTGAGAGGATCCGAAGTTCATTCAATCTGCTGAGAAGTGTCCTGTAATAAGATACAATACGATACATTATTTTTCATACATTTTCATGATCTAGCTGAGGCGGGCATTCCCATGCTCAGCTTTATAAATACATTTTGGTACATAGAACAGACGATCGTCTGATTGTAGACTGATAATTCTCTGCTGAAATTATCATCCTTTGAGAAGGATGATCATCTGCTGCAATGATGTACATATCAAATGTCTTTATATCCTGAATATATATCGCAGCCCGGATGGATGAAACTAGATCCGGGGTCTTCAATCTCTTCCGATCTTCACTCGATGTACAAGTCGATCCATGTGAGAATTTCTTGAAGTCGAACATGGAAAGACATCGCTTGATTACCGGTCAATGATGTAAACCGTTAACAAGCGCGAGAGGAATCACCGATAAGGATGATGACCCTCAAGGTACAGCAGTACAATTCACATGGTGGGAATAAAGGACTTGGCGTCGACCACCATGCAAAATCCTCTGGTCGAAGGTCATTGATGTATACCTGTCGCCGGAAGTGAGAAACTTGCCATTGAGGCATGCAAGCTTCAAAGTACTGAAGGGGTTGTTCCTAGATCAACTCCTTGGATAATGAGCTGATGTCGACAAAGAGCGATCCGTCAAAGGAGGGCCTTAATGAATCCCACATCAGTGACACGGAATGGAGCTAGTGATTGTGATGAGGTGAAAACAAACTGTGATGTATGATTCAGGGTGGCGGTCATGAAGTGGATGAAGGATAATGTATGGCAGTGGATGGGACACGGTTGACTCTTTGCAGAACCACATCTCTTGAACATATAACGACACTGATGTGATGGATCGGTAGCATTACCCCAATTGTGGATGGTGTGGCGAGGACCATGGTTATGAGACCGGTGAATGAAACAACCCAACCCGATGTGATACGGAGGACAAAGTGTCATGTTCAAGAGCGACTTGCTACCATTAATGCTGTGAGGTTCTCCCAATTTTTCCCCAGTCATTGCTGACCAGTACCTCTTTATTTTTGTCAAGCTTGAGGAGGATAACATATGCTTGTTCTATAACCTGCCCTTCGGGCAAGCCCATCGCTATGTTTTAACGAGCCTAGCGATATGGAAACTCGTTCTCGTCTAAAGACAAGTTTGTCGCTATTTAATCATTTTAACGAGTCTAACGACAAGGAAAACTCGGTCCTTTTCATTTTTAGAGAGTCTGAAAAGGTACGGAAAGTTAACTCCAAAATTCCTTTTTCGTCTTCTAATCCCTTAAGTCCGAAAAAGTATAAAACAATACAGAAGGGATGAATTTTCGATTGCTTTAACGAGCCGAACAAAACAAGCGCTCGATCTTTTTGTGCAATAATCCCTCAGGTCCAAAAAGATTAAAATCTAGAGGAGGGATAGCTTTCCGGTCGCTTTAACGAGCTGGAAGGCCAAAACTCGGCAATCTTTTCATATTTTACGAGTCAGTGAAAAGAGCTTAAAGACGACTCGTCTTTCGAGGAACGAGTGATTAACAGGGCAGCAGCAGATTCCAGGTACAGGTTGGAATATTCCAATCACGGCAGTGTCACAAGGATGGCTTAGTGAAATCACTCTTCGCAGCTGTTCCTCAAAATGGGTAAACAAACATATGGAGATGAACGATTGGCCAAATGAACGGATGGAGGTGAGACTGCAAGAACACGACCAAGGGCTTTAATATGGCTGTCAAAGGTTACATTTACCAAGGTTATTTACCGGTTCATTTTTTCTAGGTGAGCTTGAACTCTAGGGGAAGATTGCTCACAACTTATGTTTATTTTTTAACGAGCATGAACTATGCACTAAAACTGCTCGGATCTTGCGTTTATTTTTTAACGAGCATGAACTGTGTGCTAAAACTGCTCGAACATACCAGTCATAATACAAGAAACGCCTCAGGTGAGATAGCTATTTTTTAAGGAGCTTTATCTCACGAAGCTATGCTCCTATTTGGCAAGTTTTGACTTTTGCCCCACATCCTTTTTTCATGCTAGTTCGGAAACGACTAATCCAAAAAACAGATAAATAACCGCTCTTTGCTTGCACTCCAAAAGGTTTGCATGCCCCCAGGTATAAAATATAATTTCAAGGCTACCCCTCCTCCGTCCCACCTCTGTTTTTCTACTTGTCGTCTTGCTATATTTTTAACGATACTTGTCTTCTCGTTATTCTTCGGTGCCGACGGTACTTGTCTTCCCATCAGTTCACTTTTAGGTTTTTGCAAGATCGCAACAGATAAAACATTGGTGTTACGGAGGGAGGTTTTCCTCTTACTTATTATCCGAAAAATGGTTTTGTTTGCTGCCGCAAACTAAACTCTCTTTTCAGCGGTGTCTATCATTAGGTTGCTAAGGATGGTGACTACTTGTTGCAGCAATTTCATCTCTTTCTTTGAAGACTGCCCCTACTTATCCTTCAAAACATATTGTTTTAATGGGTGAGGCTTGACATTCAAAGATGGTGGCTACTTGCTGCCACAAATGGATCTCCTCCTTAGGAGAGCCTACTTTTTTAGACAAAGGGAGACGATCTTTTCGCTCACATAACTTTGACAAAAGAATCTTATTCTAGAACAACCCTCTCTTCCTTTTTTCGGACGGGGTACGGACTAGTCATATTCTTCTGCGGAAATCAACTTTATACCCAAGGTTTCCTCTGCCCAAGGCAGGCCAGGGTGCATGCCCCTGGGTCCCAGTTATATCTTTCCGAATCACTCGCATTCATCGGGAAGTAGAACCGGGGGTGGAGGCATTTCTTGAGTGAATAAGCCGTTTAGGGATGGTATTTGACTATTTGCGATGCGTGATCCTGGAAATGAAAGTTGGTCTACGAGCTTGACCATTCTTCCTTCGTGCGGAAAACACATGACTCTAAAGAGCGAGGACACTATTGCCTCCATGCAATATATATAGTCTCGTCCAAGGAGTAAGTTATAAACCAAGGGTCCCTGGACGACCATGACATTCATATGAACTGTCTTCCCCTTCAATGTAATGGGAACATTGGGGAGAATCCCTAACGGGCGACTGGTTCCTTTATCAAAACCTGATAGATTTCTCATTTCAGGTAAAAGCACCGGGGAACCCAGTGCTTTCCAAGCAATAGAGGAAAGGATACTCACAGATGCCCCTTCATCAATGATGGTTCCAGCCATTACCATTCTATAGATTTGGACAATGATTCTGAATGGTATACTGGCTGGTAACTGGGGTCTGCCTAGTTGGTTCCAATCAAAGGATACAACCAGGTTGCTTGGTAGTGGGACCGAATACACGGCCGGATACGACCCTGACGATGTTCCTTCCTGCGATAAAGGAATGGGTGCATTGCCCTGATGCTCATCAGAGTCTGTGTTGATGAAAAGAATCTGGACGGTGTCATCCTTATTCTCTTCAGTGAGGGTGTCATTTGAAGATGAATCTTCAACGACGGTGTCATTTGAGGATGAAACCTCTGAAGGAAGAACCGGGTCAACTGCCGTTTCGACCTTTAGACTTTCGTCTGGTCTAGATTCAGTTGGTTCATTCTCAATGACCGACACTTCAGCTGACCACTTGAGCGGGCCAGCTGGATTTTCAACTATCGAGGGATTAGGCACGAGTTTTTGGTATCCAGGAGGAAGTCGTAACGGTGATACCGGACGATCTTCCAAAACTCTCTTCGCCTCATCTAAGAATGGACATCGGTGGATGGCGTGATCGCCTTCACACAACATACAGGGTGATCTTGGTCTCCCTTTTCGTCCTTCACTCTCGCTAGTTGACGGATTGCAATCAACATGACTACCAGAGGTTGATGCTACCGGATTGTGCAACCTGGGGGACTAGTCCCTTAGTATCCGGGGAATACAAGGACAATCACGATGGAAGTGGGTCCCTTTGCAAATGACACATGGCGATTTAGGCCCGGTCGGTGCAGTGTGTGGATTTTTGTCAGATGTCTTTTGCTTGCCCCCAGTCGCCTTCGCCATAGGCCCCTTCTGCTTCTTTTCTTTCTTCTTCCTTTCCTTCTTCTCCATGGGAGGCTGACTTTTGCTGGCTTTACCTTGTGAAGATGAAGGATCAGAGGAAGAAATGTAAGAGGTGGAAGGCTGGTGGGCAGCTCTAGACTGGTCTGACTGTTGATTCGACTGCTCAGGATTAGTGGCGATTTGAACTACATTAGTTGAAAAGAGCCATACAGGTAGGCCAATTGTCAATCCTGGAAGTGACAATGTGGCCATATGAGGCGCACCAACATCTCCCCAAGAGGAGAAGGGATTTGGACTTCCACCAAGGTTACTTCCTTGGTTGGTGGGCTCCATACTTTTCAACTGAAAGATCAACGTGGGAATAAGAGGTGATTATGTTCCGTTTAAAATAAATTTTATTAACGACGCTTTTAGACACAAACTTGCTTTTTCATGTTTTAAGAGTCGAGAAAAAGCTAAAGATGACTCTAGTCTCCTTCGATGTATTAACGAGCCCGAAGTGACAAATGCTCGAATGGACTTTTTCAGTTATAGAGTTTGAAAAAGGCCAAAAGAAACTTCTCTGGAGTTCTAGGCAGAGGGTGTGCCAAACTTTTCGCGAAACCACAGAATACGTTTTACGGTACGGGTGGTCGATCTTCGTGAATGCTGTGTTCACTGCATCGCGATCAGTAGGGTGGCCGACACGGCTTCCTATGGATAAAGGATAATTGCCTATAGGGGTCTCCCAATATATACGCGACGGTATGTGGGAGCACAAGTCCGTATTAGTGCCACCGACTCTCAGGAGGAATCACCCACCTTCGTAGAGATCGACAGTCACTATGTTTAACGACGCCAGAACACGTCTCTACCTGGACCTCTATTTGTTTGCGTTATGTTACAAAGCGTTGTTATGTAAATTGGATTTATTTTAATGTTGATCTTGCTTAGCAGTTTGCCTTTAAGGATCACCACGAGATGTATGTAACAAATTCCTGAATGCAGTCTAAGATGAGAAGCAAACTTTTCAATCTTTCAACTTTGAAAATCTTAACTACTGAGGGAAAAGAAAGGCAAATCTTTTCACACAGATCATAGAGCACACACTAAATGCAATTTTTCCTAAATCGTCAAGCAAACAGTCAAATGCAAAATGCACAATGCATGTATTTTCTTTTTCCCTTTCTTAATGTGGATGGGTTACAAAAAGAAAGTTGTTATATAACTTTGATTTCGATTTAAAGCGAAAGTAAACAAGTTTGTCCAAAATCAAAAGACACCTTAAGATTCACTTGCTTAATCACTGGAAATGCATGAAATCAAACCATAATGACGAAAGTAAATGACTAATCAGCTATGGACAGCAAACAAGCTAACTCTTCAGACCAGCAAAATGCCTAACACAGGTTCAGATCTAAGAGGCCAAAAGCAAGACTAGTTTACTTTTCGTTATGGGAAATTGTAAATGAGTAAGAAATACAAAAGAACAAGTACAATTTCGTTATATAACAGAGGCGGAATGATGGCAAGTAATATTGGTTTCAGAACAGGTGCAAGACTGGTAACTGGCAGCCAAATCAATAGTGAAAACAGGCAAGAAAAAGGGGAGGAAACCCCAAATGCACTAGGCAAATTTGGGCCAACGCAGGTGCTGCACAGCCAATCTGGCTCTCAGCGCAGGTAGCCCCTTCGGGACCTGCGTTGCAAAGCAGGTAGCCTGTGTACTACCTGCTTTGGAAAACGAAAGTTGCGTTTTCACAGTTTCTGGGTCATAATTTTCTCAAAAATGCACAGTTTTTGCTCAAATCAGAAGCAATCAGTCAAGCACACTCAAAGGGATGATTAGGAAGGTGAAAAGCTATCACTAAGAGCTTACAAGGATCCTTGTAGATCAGCTCTTCAAATCATGAACTTGCTCAGAAATGACCCAGAGTAGCTGCCCTCTACTTCGCTTTTGATATAGTCAAAAGCTTTTCAATTTGGTACTCTCTTGTTCAGGAAATGAATAGCAAAATACTACAAACACAATCAAACGGATACGATCCCCAGCGGAGTCGCCAGTTTGTTGTAGGGAAAAGTATCCGACTCGGATGACCCTATCCCACTCTAAGGGTGATAGTTCCTTAGCAACAACTGTAAAACAAACTACTTAAGGTTTACTTCTTTATGAAAGCAAAAGAGAATGGAGAAATGCACTAACCATTGCCTTGCGCTTAATGTCGAATCCAAACTCTTCTCTTTGGCCGCTTGCTCCTAGCTCCTTGTTCTTTTGCTTGCCCAGCTACAATGAGATCCTGCAAAATAACAAAGAAGGAAACTACAAGAGGCATGCAATCATAACTGGTTCATGGATTAGTGTAAACCAAACATGCAATCATCACAATATATCATTGAAACAAGAGCACATAGAAGAACCTCAATAGCTTTTATTAATGAAGAAGTAAAGGTTCTGAGAGTATTACAACCATTGAAGGCTCCAACCCAGCAACACCTCCCAGCAGAAAGAATTTCTCCTCTTCACCTCTCTCAAACAATCACCCAATAGTTCTATAGTGAAACCAACAGCATATCATTACTTTGCACAAAATTCCAGCCTCCTGAGCTCATAGGAGAGAGCTCAATATATAGATGAATTGAGAAAGGACGAGTCAGCTTGCAACTGATGTGTAGCTGCCTTGTGTCCTCTCTCTCTTCAGTTAATCTTTAGTTGATCTTCAGTTCTTGAGTCCACTTGGAGAACCTTGCTTCCACTTGGAGAAACAGAGCCTCTGACTCATCACAAGGCGAAATACCTGATCCAAGTGTCATTTTTGGAAGATTCCAGAGCAATGACTCAGTGTGCCACTTGTCCCATCTCGCTCAGCGCAGGTGGCCTTTGTTCCACTTGCTTTGCAACGCAGGTACACCATGGAGCAACTGAGTTTCAGCGCAGAAACCTAGTGGAGCACCTGCTTTGATTTCAGGATTGCTTGTTTTTGAGTGTTTTCAGGTGGAGAACTGATCTGAGAGCTGTTGGTTTGCTGACCTTGTTCCTCTAGGGGTAGGAACATCATGTTTAGGGAACTTTGGATCCCTTGGATTATTGACAATTCATGCTTGTTGCTGTAAGGCACAAATTTGTCTATAACACTGCCTTTCTTAGTAGTGATCAAAGAGGTGGCGGTAGGTGGGGCTACCTCCAGTATCTTGTATAATGAATTATCCAAAGAAATGATGACAGCGTGAGGCCTTGACTCATACACAGCATGTCGCCTCCACAAGTATGGCTGGCCTAATAGTACATCACAAACATCCAGAGGTGTAACATCACACAATACCTCGTCTGTGAAGGGCTTGATGCTGTAGGGAAGGCGGCACTGCTGGCGAACTTTGAGATCTTGTCCTTCGTGAAGCCAACCGATACTGTACGGCTATGGGTGTGGTGTAGTTGGTAGGCCCAACCACTTCACGACCTCTGCTGAAATGAGGTTCTTTTGGCTGCCACTGTCGACAATGAATTGCAGCGGCGAACCCTTCACCCACATCTGTGAGTGGAAAAGACGTTCCCCCTCCTCTAGATCTTCGGGCTCATTTTTCTGGATCTTGGCGGTGGCAACAGTGGCGCTGGGCTCTGCATCAATGATTTGCTTCCCTTTGCCATTCCCCTTGTCAGCTTCTGGCTCAGGGTCGGAACATGCACCTGATTCGAAAGCCTTCAACTCGGCCACCAGCGACTGCTTGGTCCAACACTCACTTGTGTTATGAGTGGGACTCTTGTGGAACTCACGCCACTTTCCTGTGTCCTTCTTCGGCTTCATGGTGTTGTTCTTTTCTTGCGGCTTCGGCAGGTTGTCTTGGGTCACCCCGCCTTGGCTTTGTCCTTTGGGCTTTGGATTTACAGATCCAAAGTCTCGCTTCTTCTGTTTGAACTTTTGCTCGATTTTGATAGCGTATCGGTATGTTGTGCCGAGTGAGGAGATGTTCAAGAACTCCATCTCTTCCTGGATGTATCTGTGTAGGCAGCCGCGGTATTTGAGTACCAGATGCAACTCAGAATCTTTGATACCCAACTGTGTGCAAAGGGTATGAAAAATGTTTGTGAACTCCGGCACATCTTGGTCTCGTCCCTGCCGCAGTGTGGTCCATTTGATGTATTTGTCCTCATGGCTTTTGACAGGCTAGTACTGCTCCTTGATGACATCCCAGAAGTCATTCCAAGTGGGTGCGGCTGAAAACAATGAGCCTGTACTTTCATCCTTCTGTTCGCAGTAGGTTTCCCACCAGTCCTTGACGTGGGGGGTTGCTTTCAGAAGAGCGAAAACAATCTTTTCCTGACTTGAAAATTCATGAACAGAAAAATACCCATCTAGCAGATTTAACAATTTATCTACGACATCTGCGTCTATTTGACCCTCGAAGATGGGGATTTCAAAATTAACTTGTACCTTAAATGGTGTGGTATTTCCAGAGTAGCTGTTGGAAGCCGATACGTCGCCTCTAGGTAGCCACTGAAGGATTTGGGCAAAGTTGTCCATCATCGCGTTCCTTTGTCACTCGAGGGCTTCTTCGAGCAAGATTTTGATAGGATCTCCTGCCCCCTCGTTTTTCTTCTCATCCACCATGGGAGGTCGTCAAGATTTGCGAGGATGGTCTTGAAAAGGTTCGACCAGTTCCAGACCTAACTCCTTATATCCCGACCTCGTTGGGGACATGCAAGAAAAACAGAGAAAAAGCAGACCGCTTTGATACCACTGATCCAGATTTAAATAGGAACGCAATAAAATACAGAGATAACCATAAAGACAAATATGCAGCGAAAATAATACTTCATTTCATTACTGTAAAATACTGAAATATGCTTACAAATAGAAATGGAAATAACCCAGATAGGGCGATGGTAGCTTATCTCTGAGAAGAGATGTGTCGACTACATGCCTCTGAACTGTTCTCCAAAAAAACTATCTTACAATGAGGCTCGAGGGCCTATTTATTGTTGAGAAACAATGGAAAACCCTTCACATTCCAAAACCTAACCCTAGAAGATGAAACGCTAAATTGTGGGCCTCGTTTTTTGGGTAAGTTGGTACATCAACTTCCCGCGGTCGCGAATTGGTCGTACTATCTCCGTTTGACGCACATGATAGCCCGTTGGAAAGATCTCTCTGAGGACTACGACGAAAAAGACAATTTTTAGATAGAAAAATTGTTGGCAGTGGATTTCCCAAAAAGACGTCGTTTAGGGCCTCAAAACGGCTCCGGAATTTTAGGACCCGAAAAACTGCTAAAAATAGTAAACTGTGCTATAATTAAGGAAACAGAAAAAATTAAAGAGACAGTTGTGGGGGTCCAAATGGGATATGTGGGTGGCCACCAACATCCACCTAGATTAGGGACATTGGAGCCACTCCTTGCTCCTCAAAGAACTGAATTAAACTATCTATGCTTTGCGGGAGGATTCAAGGTGAAAAGTCCTTTGCTCATACAATGAGGGGATATATATATAACCAAGATGTGATGCTTGACCCTTATGACTCTTTGGCTACCTTCATGGCTATTCAATTGACATGACTCTTCATATTCATGTGTTTCCATTGGAATTCCACTTTACATTACATTTGATTTACGATAGACATATGGCTCATAATAGTGATGTGGCCTTTGACAACTAATGACACGACTTGACATGAAAGTGCTGACATGGACTAGCTTGCTGAGGTGGCAATGTCAAGTCACCACTGCTGATGAGTGATAGTTATTTTATTGGATGTGCTTTATCTTCTCCTCTGCATGGCTTGATGATGCGGGGTATTCAAGGATCTTTGTTCTTGAGAGGTGGTTGCATGCATGTATTCCCTTCACTTGTCCTTGATAAGCTTCTTTGTCCATCTAGATGTGAGTGATCTTTCTAGCATGTTTGCTCCTTCTTCTCCTTCTTCATCGTCTCACCATGATCTAACAATGTACCTATTCCTCCAATGCACTCATGGTAGGATGACATCAAATCCAAAACCTCCTAGTCTAAGTTGAAGAATTGTTATCCATAGACTGGGCCTTGGATAGGTGACAGGCTTGGAAAGAGGGCCCAATACCTGTGCATTGCGCAATTCCAGGTAACAGGCTAGGAGGTTGGTCGCTGAGATTGTGTAGAGCACAACTCAAGCTTCACCTCGAAACTCTTGAGCACAATCCTCACTGCTGGGAGAAATTGCATAAAGTCCACTGGGAGGCAGTATTGTGTAATTGAGAAATCCAGTGACTGATGCAAGATGGGACCCTGGGAGGCAAGTCTACGCAATTTTCATAGGAAAGGCAGGACTGAGCAGCAGAGGGGCCTGGGAGGATAAGTCTACGCAGTTCTTGAGATCAGTGAGTCTCGATTGAGGGAGGACACTGAGGAGACACTTCTATGCAATTTTGGGAGGCAAGGTAGGCTTGGTCTTCTGTGCATTGCGAGGTTCGAGCAGGAAAGGAAGAAGCTTGATGACTGATCTTACGAAATGTGTAGTTTAGGTCAGGCAAGGAGAAGTTACTGCCCAATTCTGGGGATGAAGGTAGGTTTCACAAATCTAGAATTGCCCAGTACAACTGCCCTGGGGACAGTGACTGTGAACTGCATAGTTCCAGGCAATAAGGCCGCATCACTAAGGGATGAGACTGCACAATGAAGAGTTTAGTCGGGGTCTGGTGAAGGTAAGTTGCCTGGTCGGAAATATTTTCGGGGAAATGGAAAAGTGCAAGAGAGGGGTTAACCTGTGAGGAACTTAAACTTGTGAACACACACTTCACATACTTCGACGACACGACAACGTAGACCACCAGAATGAAAAGACAAAGCCTTAACCTCTGTGAGACTATTCTAGGACAAAAGTGACAAGTGCGACTGATCGGAGTTGAATCAAATCTTGGATTTAACCAAGATCTTTTACATTCGTGATGTGATTAGAGTTGAATTTAAAATAGCATAATTGAACATATATCCATGTTGTAAAGAAGAAGGAACATGACAATCATCAGCAACATAAAATAACAAGACGTTGATAACGGAGTTCGTTTAGGAGGGACTACGTCTCTGGGCCCTGTTGTCAAGATGGTGTAGGCCTCTGCATTAAGTGCTGTCAATAATGATGATGTACATAGGTGGTGATGTCGCTATCATACAAGGAAAATGCCCTCACGTAGGAGTGGCTCCAGGAGATGTTCCGTTGCAGGAACTCTCATTCAAAAAGGACTCCTATCAGTATGACCTAAACGCATGCATGATGGTAATGAGCATCCCGCCAACATGGCATAGAAGGGATCTCAATGCAAACATACATGATGACACATGAGTATCCCATCAACATAACAACAAAGGGATCTGGAAAAATAAAAATAAAAATAAAAAAAATGACGAATCATGAAAACAAGTACATCCCACAGATGATTCCACATCACATCAAACATGAATCATGAAGCAAGTAAGAGAACAAGATCCCACATCAAACATCAAACATGGATCTATGCAGCACAATGCATCTCATAGCAAAAAGAAGTACATGAACATACTGCATATAACTCACATCTTGGGGCCATCTAAAGAAAAGGATGTCAAACTGCTGAAGTTGGCCATATCATCAATCTCGAGGCATCAAATCGCATGGAAAAGACTGCTCGCACATGAATGTTGACACCTTCACTCCACTTTGAAAAGTGACCGAAAAACGAAATGATCAAATAGAAAATATGAATGCACCATCAGATTTGTGGCGTTGAATAGTGTAAAATAAAAGGATATGATGCCTACATCCACAACAAGGGAATCCAGAGGCTCACACCTCCAGCATTAAAGTAGTACCAAGATTCACCTCCTTCCCAAGAAGTCCAAAATCCACTACAAAAGTCAAAGTCTGTATCCAATGTCCAGCACTACAATTTGGCGCCACATTCCTCTCAACGAATAGTTACTGACTTATTGTTCTAGGGTGCATACCCAATGTGCATATGATTCCATCTGGCAATGCTAATGACCAAAATAGGAAACCTTCACTTCTCTACTACACAGTCCCTCGGGCAATCTGGTCACACCCTTCCGTGTAGTCACTCACCTTCCAAGTTCCCCAACATCCCCTGTAATGTCCCAAATACAGAAAATTTGGAATAGACAGTGATATAGAAAAGAAAATGTGATTCATACATAGAAAAATTAAACGAACAACAAATGCTCAATACACGACAGAAATGTGAATAAGCTGAGCCATTTTATTAATAGAGTGGAGCAAGTACAATATTGTGGAATATGCTCTTGAGCTTGCCTCAAGGGCAAGCTTGAAAAAACTCAGGTGTCAAACAGTAATCTCAATGTTGGAAAGAACTTCTCCTCTAATGCTCTGCATTGTCTCCTAGTAACTACAACTGTTGGTTGGAAAGGATCTACAAAAAAACCCCGCCTCAGATGCTCAAAAAGTGTTGAAACTTCAACCAAAAACTCCTT